>OVAN01013544.1:792-12762 GCA_900406275.1 Anastatica hierochuntica
TATGGTATTCTTGAAGATTTGCCATTAATGATTGGGAATTGCGAAGTTCCAACGAACTTTGTAGTCTTGGAAATGGATGAAGCACCTTTGAATCCTATCATTCTTGGAAGACCTTTTCTTTCAACCAAAGGAGCCATAATAGATGTAAGGGGAGGAAAGATAGATCTCCATCTTGGAGATTTGATATTTAATTTCAACATCTTGGATGTTATGAAGATGCCAACGATCGATGGAGCCGCTTTCTCCATTGAATGCCTTGATGATGATTTCGCTGGAGAGCTAGAAGAACTATACATGGAATATGGCTTGGAAGTAGCCTTGATCTACGAAAAAAGATCAAATGCAATCCTTTCAAATGAAGCCATGGAGTACAAAAAATTACTAGATGATCAACCTATGGAACCAAAAAGAAGTACTAGCATTGGAGCTAGGAGAAGATGAACCGGGACAAAAAGAAGAAAAAGGCGTGGACAAAGAAAACTCGGATTTGAGTGACCTAAAAGCGCCTAAAGTGGATTTGAAACAACTTCTAAAAGGGCTAAAGTACACATTTGTTGGTCCTAATTCTACTTACCCCGTGATCATAAATGATAATCTAAATGAAAGAGAAACTGAATTGTTATTGAATAAATTGAAGAAGTATAGGAAAGCAATAGGTTACTCACTAGATGATATAAAGGGTATCCCCCAATCTTTGTGCATGCATATGATTCACTTGGAAGATGAATCTAAAACCTCAATTGAACCACAAAGAAGGCTTAACCCTAACCAAAAAGATGCGGTCCGCAAGGAAATCTTGAAACTCCTTGAGGCAAACATAATATATCCGATCTCGGATAGCACATGGGTCCCTCCCGTGCATGTTGTGCCTAAGAAAAAAGGGTTACGGTAGTTTAGAATGAAAAAGATGAGCTAATCCCTACTAGAACTATAACGGGGCATAGGATGTGTGTTGACTATAGAAAGTTAAATGCTTCAACTAGGAAAGACGACTTCCCTTTGCCTTTCATTGACCAAATGTTAGAAAGATTAGCAAATCGATCTTATTATTGCTTTTTAGATGGTTATTCGGGTTTCTTCCAAATACCCATTCACCCTAGAGACCAAGAGAAAACCACGTTTACGTGCCCTTATGGTACTTATGCTTATAGGAGAATGCCCTTCGGTCTTTGTAATGCCCCTGCTACTTTTCAAAGATGTATGATGTCCATATGCGATAATTTAATTGAGGAATGTATGGAGGTCTTCATGGACGATTTTTCCGTCTATGAAGACTCCTTTGGTGGATGTATTTCTAATCTTTGCAGGGTATTGAAGAGATGCGAGGAAACCAATCTTGTTTTAAATTGGGAGAAAAGCCATTTCATGGTCCAAGAAGGGATAGTTGATGCAACAAGGATTGAGCATGGAGCTGGAATGGAGCTGAGCTCAAGTGAAGATGAGCTGGAGGATAATGAAGAAGAATCGAATTCAGATCAAGGACCAATCAAGCTATCCAGTGGGCCAATTACAAGATCACAATCCCGAAAGCTTGATGAATCTAATTCAGACTTTGGTTTACTACAAACCAGGTCAGATTGCATTGGAGGAATCGAACCAGCATCAAACCAAACTCTTTAATTTATTGGTTCTTTTGGGTTAATTTTAGTTTTGGGTTTTAATTAATTTTTGGTTTAATTGGGTTTATTTTAAGCGACATTAGGGCTGGTTTTCTAGTTTAGTTTTGTCGATCTAAACCTAATAGAATAGGTTAAATACATTGTTAGCGCAATTTAGCTTTTTTCATCGAGAGTTTTGTGCAAGTTTTCTTTCTTCTTCACATTGATAGTGAACCCTTGTTCATCATTAAAAACCGGCTAGCTTCAGAGTTCATTCTCTACATCTTTGTCTTTAAGATCATAAAGGGAGTTCATTCACCCGATCTAAAGATCATCTATCTCTTCTCACAATCTTCCATCTTTCTTCCTTTCACCCTCAGCGAAAAATCAGATCATAAAAACCAAAAAGAAAAGTCGATCTCTTGTTTCAGCAATTAAAAGGGACTAAAAACTTCCAAACTCTATCAAAAGTGCATCAACTGGTATCAGAGCACTGAAACAAAGATCTCTGCCAAAAATCAGAAGCGAAATTCGGGTGATTCTTATCTAAAATCCATCGATTTTTTTTTCTGTTACCTGGGAAATTCTTTCTTCTCTTTCTATCTTGATTGTTGCATAAGGCTTTTAGATACCGAAAATTTTAAAAATCTCAAAAAGCTGAAGAGAAATCCAACTTCTTGTGGTAAAGGGATTGCAGTTGCAATTTCCGCTACAAATTTCAGCCTTTTGCAACCAAACTCTTAAACTCTCTATCTTTCTTTGGGGTAGGGAATTCTTTGTAAGTTGCGTTTGATCTTTTCTAAGCTTGGGTATTCACACGAACAAAACAGAAAGAAATACAGAGAGAAAACACAGCAAATTGAGAGAGAAACAACTCGTGATTTTTTTTACTAACTCTAACTCGTGTGTTTGAGTTTCCTTTTCGAATTTTCGCAGGCTGGCTGGACCGATTTTTTTTTCTGCAAAGAAACATAATACCACTCGACATCTACAAGCAAATTTGAAGGATTTTGACTAATCTAACGTGTTTGTTAAGTGGTGTCTTTTCTTTTGCAGGAAAACATTTCTGAATCGGACAAGGAATCACAGAAAATGCGAGAACCACCACCACTGCCATTCAATAAATTGCAAGTCGAAGCTATCGTGGCTGAAGTTATTAAATCATTGCGCAAAACTGACATCTTAAATACTTTTAAAAGTGAACAAGTTTTGCCGGAAACTTCAGCGTAAAAACAAGCATGGGAAAAACGTGAGGGCAAGCAGGTCATGGGAGACACTTACCACGCTAATGAGCAGGTTGTATTATCTAACGAAGAACTTGATTTACTTCACAATGTTGTTGAACATTCGACACAAAGGAGGGCTAATAGGAGGGCACATGTTCGGACAGAGGGTATTCTTCTTGTGTATCATACACCTCGGAGAAATACCCGACCAGAGGCTGCGCCCGTAGCTGATGAAAACATAGGCAATCTCAAGCTTCGAATTCCGTCTTTCGAAGGAAAGAATGATCCTTATGCATATCTGGAATGGGAGAAGAAAATGGAGTTGGTTTTTGATGTGCAAAATTACTCGGAGAAAAAGAAAGTTAGACTCGCAGCCACTGAATTTAGCGGCTATGCTCTTCACTGGTGGGATCAAATTTTTACTACTAGGCGCAGAACGAGAGAAGCTCAAGTTGCCTCTTGGTTTGAGCTCAAAACACTCATGAAACATCGTTTGTGCCAATCCACTACAATAAGGAGATCCATCAAAAACTCCACAGACTTAATCAAGGATTAAAGAGTGTTGATGATTACTACCAAGAGATGGAGACACTCATGATAAGGGCTAAAGTAGATGAAGATGAGAATGCGCCAATGGCACGTTTCCAAGCTGGTCTAAACCGCGAAATTCAAGATCACCTGGAGATGCATGATTTTAATGACATATATGAGCTGCTCCACAACGTTATTCTCATTGAAAAGAGGCTGAAGCGGAAGGCAACACAGCGAAATTTCCCGAACAATTTCCGGTCTCCAAAATTAGAACCTGCTCGCGGAAAAACCAGGGAAGAACCGAAGGGTTTTTCGCGAGAAGACAAAGGCAAATCAATATTTGTTCGTTCCAGAGACAGTAAGTGTTATAAATGCTAAGGATTTGGACGCTATGCGAATGAATGCACTAGCAAGAAGGCGATGCTAGTTCTGGACAGCAGAAAAGTAGTTTCAGATGATGAGAAATCTGAAAATTCAGAGGAGGAAATAATAGACTATCCGGTCTATGGAAAGTTAATGGTGACGAGGAGATCACTGATTGTTCAGACTTCTCCATCCGAAAATGATCAAAGGGAAAACTTGTTCCATACTCGTTGCTTAGTTTCTGGTAAGATTTGTAGTTTGATCATTGATAGTGGAAGTTGTACTAATGTTGCGAGTGAATCTTTTGTAGGAAAACTTGGGATGAAAACTAGAAAGCATCCAGCACCATACAAGCTTCAGTGACTAAATGAAAATGGCGAGTTTAAGGTGTCCGAAAAAGTGACGGTTCCGCTGATCATTGGGCGATAAACTGATGAGGTGATCTGCGATGTTCTTCCGATGGATTCTAGTCATCTTCTGCTGGGAAGACCGTGGAAATTTGACCAGAAAACTGTCCATGACGGGTACACAAATCGTTATTCCTTTAAATATCAAGATAAAAAGATTGTGTTGGCTCCTTTACCTCCACATGAAGTGTATGCGGATCCGATGCATTTAAAACACAGCAATGATGAGTTTAAAAATGACGCTCAGGCTGCTGAAAATGGAGATAAAAAGGTGGTGCTTCTCATGGCTAAGGTAAGAGATCTTACTAAAGAAATGCGTGTTTCGCAACCTATGTTTTTAATTCTCTTTAAGGATTCACTAACAGTTTCTACTGAGCTGGCACCGGAGATTTCGAGTGATCTTAAGAACCTATTGCATGAATATGCAGATATATTTCCTGAAGAAATGTCGCAGGGGCTGCCACCCATTCGAGGGATTGAACACCAAATTGATCTTGTTCCAGGAGCATCTCTGCCAAATAGACCCGCCTATAGGACTAATCCGGAGGAAAGTAAAGAGCTCAAAGGAAAATTGATGAGCTGATGGCGAAACAACACATTCGCGAAAGCATGAGTCCTTGCGTCGTACATGTGCTGCTCGTTCCAAAGAAAGATGGCAGCTGGTGCATGTGTGTGGATTGCAGAGCTATCAACAATATCACTGTAAAGTATCGACATCCTATTCCTCGATTAGATGATATGTTAGATGAGTTGCATGGTTCTTGTGTGTTTTCGAAAATTGACTTGAAAAGTGGATATCATCAGATTAGAATGAAAGAAGGAGATGAATGGAAAACTGCATTTAAAACTAAACATGGTTTGTATGAATGGCTTGTTATTCCTTTTGGACTTACGAATGCACCTAGTACATTTATGAGATTGATGAACCACATTTTGAGAGCATTTATAGGTCATTTTGTTGTTGTCTATTTCGATGACATTCTGATTTATAACAAAAGTAAGACTGATCATATTACTCATCTTAAATCTGTTCTTGACGCACTTAGAAAGGAAAACATGTATGCAAATTTAAAGAAATGCATTTTTGGAACAAATCACCTTGTGTTTTTAGGATATGTTGTGACAGCTCAGGGAATCAAGGTGGATGACGAAAAGATCAAAGCAATCAAGGATTGGCCGAGTCCTACTACTGTTGGCGACGTCCGCATCTTTCATGGCTTGGCGGGATTTTATCGACGATTCATCAAAGATTTCAGTACAATTGCAGCACCACTGACGGAAGTCAATAAGAAAACCGTGGGTTTCAAATGGGACAAGGAGCAAGAATAAGCCTTCCAACAGCTGAAAGCGAAGTTGATTAATGCACCTTTACTCGTTCTACTTGATTTTTCTAAGACTTTTGAAATTGAATGCGATGCTTCTGGTGTAGGAATTGGAGTTGTGCTTATGCAGGAGAAGAGACCCATCGCATTTTTTAGTGAAAAACTCAATGGAGCGAAGCTGAATTATCCACTTATGACAAAGAGATGTATGCGCTGATTCTAGCACTGGAAACGTGGCAACATTATCTTTGGCCCAAGGAGTTTGTTATTCACACGGATCATGAGTCTCTAAAGCATCTAAGGGACAACACAAGCTGAACAAATGTCATGCTAAATGGGTAGAATTTCTGGAATCTTTTCCCTATATGATCAACTACAAACAAGGTAAGGAGAATGTAGTTGCAAATGCTTTATCTAGGCGTTTTGCATTATTTTCGGCCTTAGAAACCAAGTTGATGGGATTTGAACATATCAAGAATTATTATGTTGGCGATTCAGATTTCTCAGAGCATTTTAGAGAGGGGGTAAAATGCACCAACAGCAAATTTTATGTCTCTAACGGTTTTTTGTTTCTCGGAAACCGTCTGTGTTTACCGCGTTGTTATGTGCGAGATTTACTTGTCAGGGAATCACATGAAGGAGGATTAATGGGTCATTTGGCGTGGATAAGACTTACCATGTGCTGAAGGAACACTTCTATTGGCCGAGCATGAAGAAGAATGTCGAGAAACACTGCAGCAGGTGCATCACGTGTAAACAGTCCAAGGCGACGAGCACTTCAAAAGGTTTGTATACTCCTCTTCCTATTCCTATTGTTCCATGGGCTGATATTTCAATGGATTTCGTGCTTGGTTTGCCTAGGACAAGACGAGGTAGAGATTTTATTTTCGTTGTTGTTGATAGATTCTCTAAGATGGCTCATTTCATTGCTTGTCATAAGACTGATAGCGCTGTGAATGTAGCTTATTTGTTCTTTCAGAATGTAGTACGTTTGCATGGCATGCCTAGAACCATATTGTCTGATAGAGATGCTAAGTTTCTTAGCTATTTTTGGAAGACTTTGTGGTCTAGATTAGGGACTAAGTTGTTGTTTTCTACTACATGTCATCCTCAGACGGATGGACAAACTGAGGTAGTTAATAGGTCTCTTTCTGCACTTCTGCGTTCTGTTGTTGGAAAAAATATTAAGTCTTGGAAAGATTGTCTATCACATGTTGAGTTTGCATACAAAAATTTGGTTAATAGAACCACCAAGTTTTCTCCGTTTCAAATTGTTTATGGCTTTAGTCTTTTGACTCTGAAGGATTTATTGCCTTTACCACTGAATGAACAAGCTAACCTTGATGGAAAAGCCAAGGCCGAGTACATTGTTTCTTTGCATGAGCAAGTCAAAAAGAACATAGAATCCTCAACGGCAGCTTATGCCAGGCACACCAATAAGAAGAGAGGTGAGCTAATTTTATGGCTTGGAGATTTGGTGATGATTCGTTTTATGACTTTTCAAAGTCTTGGAACGCATCAATGACAATGCTTACAAGATCGATCTTCAAGGTAAGTATAATGTGAGCTCAACATTCAACGTTGCTGACTTGATTCCATTTCCTGCAGATTTGAGGACAAATCCTTTAAAAGAGGGAGGGGATGATGCAA
The DNA here is from genome assembly GCA_900406275.1 of Anastatica hierochuntica. Classification (NCBI taxonomy): domain Eukaryota; kingdom Viridiplantae; phylum Streptophyta; class Magnoliopsida; order Brassicales; family Brassicaceae; genus Anastatica; species Anastatica hierochuntica. The sequence continues at coordinate 7,890 of OVAN01013544.1, forward strand.
CACAGATTGAGCATGGAGCTAGAATGGAGCTGAGCTCAAGTGAAGATGAGCTAGAGGATGATGAAGAAGAATTGAATTCAGATCAAGAACCAATCAAGTTATCTAGTTGGCCAATTACAAGATCACAATCCCGGAAGCTTCAGAATCGAATTCAGACTTTGGTTTACTACAAACCAGATCAGATTGCTTTGGAAGAATCGAACCAGAATCAAACCAAACTCTTTAATTTATCGGTTCTTTTGGGTTAATTTTTGTTTTCGGTTTTAATTAATTTTTGGTTTAATTGGGTTTATTTTAAGCGACATTAGTGCTGGTTTTCTGGTTTAGTTTTGTCGATCTAAACCTATTAGAATAGGTTAAATACATTGTTAACGCAGACTTGTTTTATCGAGAGTTTTATGAAAGTTTTCTTTCTTCTTCACAGTGATTGTGAACCCTTGTTCATCATTGAAAAGTTGCTAGCTTCAGAGTTCATTCTCTACACCTTTGTCTTTAAGATCATAAAGAGAGTTCATACCCGATCTAAAGATCATCTATCTCTTCTCACAATCTTCCATCTTTCTTCCTTTCACCCTCTGCGAAAAATCAGATCATAAAAACCAAAAAGGAAAGTCGATCTCTTCTTTCAGCAATTAAAAGGGACTAAAAACCTCCCAAACTCTATCAAAAGTGCATCAATAGTACTCATGCATAAGATCTTCAAGAAGGGAATTGAGGTGGATAAAGCGAAAATTGAGGTGATGATGCATTTAGAACCACCAAATACGGTCAAGTGAATTCAGAGCTTTCTAGGTCACGCGTGATTCTATAGAAGATTCATCAAAGACTTGTCACAATTCACGAGGCCAATGACAAGGCTTCTTTGCAAAGACACGCCCTTTGACTTTGACGAGGCGTGTATGAAAGCATTTGGAAAGATAAAGGAAGCCTTGATCTTGGCTCCAATTGTGCAAACTCCGGATTGGAAATTACCTTTTGAAACTATGTGTGATGCGACTGACTTCGCGGTAGGAGCGGTCTTGGGGCATAGGAAGGATAAGAAGCTTCACGTGATTTACTACACGAGCAAGACATTGGATGAAGCTCAAACCAAATATGCCACAACGGAGAAGGAACTCCTAGCCATAGTGTTTGCGTTTGAGAAGTTTTNAAAAGTAATAGTATACACATATCACGCCGCTTTGAGACACCTATTGGCAAAGAAGGATGCTAAGCCAAGGTTGTTGAGATGGATTTTCGTTCTACAAGAATTCGACCTTGAGATCAACAACAAAAAGGGAATTGAGAATGGAGTGGCGGATCACTTGTCAAGGATGAAAATTGATGATGGACTATCAATTAATGACTCACTCCCGGAAGAGCAAATCAATTCGGTGGAAACATTCTTCCTCATTGAGGGAAATCTCAAACAATGGGAAGAAGATAATGCAAATGCGGTAACCACTAAAAATCCTTGGTATGCCGATTTTTTCAATTACCTAGTGAGGTGAAAAGAGTCGCCGGATATGGGAACTTATGGAAAAAAGAAGTTCTACCAAGATATTAAGTCCTATTATTGGCATGATTCATTCCTCTACAAGCAATGCAAGGATAAATTATATAGAAGATGTGTTTCGGAGGAAGAAGCTAAGGAAATCATCACCAAATGTCATAGTGCTAGCTATGGTGGACACTTTGCCACTTTCAAGACGGTTCAAAAGGCCTTACAAGCAGGTTTTTGGTGGCCCACGATGTTCGAGGATGAAAATGAGGTTATCTCCAAGTGTGATGCTTGTCAAAGAAGAGGAAATATAACAAAGAGGAATGATATGCCATTGAATCCTATTCTTGAAGTGGAAATTTTTGATGTTTGGGGAATAGACTTCATGGGACCTATCACTAAATCGAATGGGAATATCTACTTATTAGTTGCGGTTGACGATGTCTCCAAATGGGTAGAAGCGCTAGCAAGCCCAACAAATGATGCAAGGGTAGTGATCAAGCTTTTCAAAAAAAAGCAATTTTCCTAGGTATGGCACTCCAAGGATTGTGATACGAGATGGTGGAAGTCATTTCATCAACAAAGTTTTTGATAAACTCTTGAGAGCTAATGGAGTAAAACATAAAGTGGTTACACCATACCATCCTCGAACTTCCAGACAAGTGGAGGTATCCAATCGCTAGATCAAGGAGATACTCGAGAAGACAATTGGAGTAACTAGGAAAGATTAGTCTCCAAGCTTGATGATGTGCTGTGGGCATATAGAACGGAGTTCAAAACGCCTATTGGGACTACTTCATTCAATCTCATTTATGGAAAATCTTGCCACTTACCTATTGAGTTGGAACACAAAGCAGTTTGGACAACAAGAAAGCTAAATTTCGACTACAAGGAAGTAGCGGAGAAAAGATTAGTGCAATTGGAAGAACTTGAGAAATTAAGGCAAAAAGCTTATGAGAGCTCAAAAATCTACAAGGAGAACACAAAGGCTTTTCACGATAGGAAGATCCTCAAGGGAGAGTTCAAGAAAGGAGATAAAGTTCTATTATTCAACTCCCGGTACAAATTCTTCCTAGGGGAATTGAAGTCAAAATGGTCGGGTCCTTTTGAGGTTGAAGAAGTAATGACATACGGTTCGATAACTCTAGGGAATCATTCCAGAAAAGAATTCACGGTGAATGGACAAAGATGCAAGCCAAACTTGGCGGATACAATAAGAGAGGGAGCGAGTTGTCTCATCCTTCTTAATGCACGATCACCATGAACCACTTCAAAGTCAAGCTAATGACTATAAAAAAGCGCCCTTGGCATTCCCAAGAAGGAAAAAACCTACTTTGTTAAATAAATAAACATTTTAAATTTATGTTATATATATATATATATAAGTATCTAATATAAGTTTTGTGATTTTGGTTTATAGGGGTGTGACGATGAATGGAGCATCAATCAAACGGGTTCCCGAAAAGATTCTAGCACCATCCTCAAATTTTAAAATGTTGGGCAAGATGTTGTGAAATGAAGATAAAGGGGAGTAACTTGCAAATATTTATTAAAAACACATGTTTTAGTAGCTTATCTCCTTCATTGCCATTACTCTTCTCTTTCTTTTACACTTAGCAAAAACTCTCTCTCACTTGCTTGAAAAAATCGAAATATCCCTTAGGATTTTCGAAAATTTGAGCTTGAATTTGTAAGTCATTCTCTTGAATCTTTCATTACATTCCTCTCTTAAGAACCTAAGGTATGTCTCTTATTTTTACATTTTGAAGAAATGGTGAAGTGATGCAATACAGATTGATCAAGAGACTGAACTGGAACTAAGTGATAGTGAAGACAAAGAGAGCATGAAGAATGGGCTGGATATGGCGACCAAAGAGATGGAAGATGGCCAAGATCCATTTGTTTTCTCTAATGAGCCTGTTACCAGATCTCAGACAAGAAGGCTTGAGGACCAGATTGCAATATTAGTTTACTCAGAACCAATTCAGATTTCAGATCGAGGAGCAAACCAGGATTTGACCAAGGCTTTCAACCATTCGGTTTTCAGCTTGGTTTAACCGATTTATTTATGAGTTTTAATTGGGTTTTTAAGCTTAGATTAGTTATTATCTTGGGTCTGATTTTAAGCCCAATTTGGGCCTGTTCTGCGAAATTCCTATTCCTTTTGGGAAGGAAATTTTCGCCACTTAGGTTTAATTTGTTAGGGTTTTAGTTTTCTATTTGAGGCTTTGTATTCTCAGACTTTGTGATAATCCAAGTTTTATCAATAAAGTTTTCTAAAGTTTTTATCTCCTTTCCTAGCAAAAGTGAATCTCTGTTCTTCTTTGAACAACTGAATTGCCACAGAGTTAATTCTCTAAAAGCTGATTGTTCCTGAATCATTACAAAGTTAATTCTCTAGATCTGGAATGTTTTATCCCGTTTCATTCTTCCCATCGAAATTCTTAGCAAAAATCGCAAACTTCTACCGAAAATTCAGATCTGAAAAGACTGTTTTCTTGTTCAGAAGATCTTGGGTTGCATCAAATGGTATCAGAGCAATCTGAACACAGAAAACTTGTGTAATCTTTTGCTAATCTGCGAAAAAAAAATTTCGATTTTGGGGAGACAGTTTTCGAAATTTCTTCTCTTCTTTTCTAGTTACAGTAGTAGCTTTTACAAAAATAAAATCAACAAAAAGAAAAAAAAAAGGAAAGTTTCTAAAAAGCTAAAAAAATATGAAAAAGCTGAAGAGATATCCAGCTTCTTGTCGTAAAGGGGTTGCAGCTGTAACTTCCGCTACAAGTTTCAAACCTTGCAGAAACAAATTCTTTTCTCTCTATCTTCTGTTTTCAGGGATTTTAGGGAAATGATTCTACGGTTTGATTTGGTTTTTATTCTTTGCAGAGCTCAGATTCACTCGATTTTTTTTTTTGAAATTTCCAAAAATTTTATTAAACAAATCGTGAATTTGAACTATTTTCACAGGCTTCGGCTTAAATTTTCTAATTAAACAAATTTTCCTTTGTTTTGTGGTTGATTTTTGCCGGAGATATGTCAGGATCTGATAAGGATTCACAAAGCCTTTTGGATCCATCACTGATTCCACCCAATAAGCTTTGGGTTGAGGCTGTTGTAGCTGAACCTATTAAAGCGATAAAAAAAAAACTAACATTCATGATTCTTCTCACAGTGTACATGATTTGCAGGAAACAAAGGCTACACAAAAAGCAAAGGAAAAGCGAGATGGCAAGAAAATCATGGGAGATATCGATCATACTGCTCTCTATTTAGAGGCAGAAGACGAATTACTTGATGATCTTGCTGAATACTCAACATATCGCAAGCCAGCTAATAGACGAACACCGATTCGCGATGAAGACATCATGATGGGCAACTATACCCCTCGGCGTG
>OVAN01013545.1:0-12762 GCA_900406275.1 Anastatica hierochuntica
GCATCTAACACCCAAGGAGAAAAAAACATGAAATAATATCCAAAAAAGGCAACATTTAAAATTTATTACACTAGACGCCTATGGACTCTCAATCACTTTCGCTGTTTTCTTAATTTATAATATTTTATATTTTAAAACTATTTTTATAATTTAAAATTTATTTTCAATAATTTAANTTTTCAATAATTTAAGATAACTTTTTTGAATTTTATACATATTTTCAATTTATAATATTTTATATATTTTTGTAAAATTATAATTTTATACTTTTGAATTTTTATCGGTTTTTGGAAATTTTTCGGTAATTTTTAGAAACTTTTAGTAACTTTTTTGAATTATTTTGGAATTTTATGAATTTAAGATACCTTTTTTAAAATTTTATACATATTTTGAATTTATAATGTTTTAAATATTTTTCTAAAATTATAATTTTATACTTTGGATTTTTTCGGTTTTTAGAATTTTTTTTGAAATTTTTAGAAATTTTTAGGTATTATTTTGAATTTTTTAAGAATTTTTTTGAATTTTAAATGATTTTTGAAATTTTTCTTATTTATTTATTATTTTTAGTTAATATTTTATTAATATTTGTTAACGGCGTCAACTCTTCCGTTAAAACAAAAGACGGCGCGCACGCGGGAAGCATTTTCAATGTTAAATATGACAAAATTGTCATCATCGGGGTTTATTGTGCTATCTCTAAATTATGAGGGTTTAAAGTGTTAGTCGATGTCATTCTGAAGGTTTTTTATGCGATTTTCCCAAAAATTATTAGTTAGTAAGATAACCTCAAATAAATAATTAACAATATTAAAAATAAAAAATAAATATCTTAATAGTTTTAGTTTTTTCCGAACCATGAGTGAATTTTGAAGGGGTCATCACTTCTATATATACAATTTAAAAAATTGCTGTCAAAGATAAAAATTAATTGGATTCATTTATTGCTAATACACAAAAAAAGAAACTTTACATAATTAGAAGATACATATATAAAAATTTCCATAAAATTAGTATTATTTGTATATCGTGATATCAAATATTAATCATCCTAATAAATCATGATATAGTATGGATTCTCTATTTAATGTTATTTTCAATTTTAAACTAATTGATAGATATAAGGGAAGTTGATATATTTTTGTCATTTATAGAATATTACGTTAATATTTAACTCTATAAATATAAATATAAAATTTTAATTATACTTTCCTATATTCCCATTTCGGTATATAAGTTTTAATTATAAGTTTCCATTTATATCGTGTCAATAAGTTACGAAAATTATAAGCTTTAACTATAAGTTTCCATTTACGTGTACTTTCCTATATACACATTCATATTTCCTTAAAATATTTAAACGAATATGAAGACTTAAACTCACTCTTTCCAAAATAAACAAAATTACCTATTATAGCTAGAATATCATTAATTAGTATGAAACGAAATATTTTTTTTAAAAAAACAACCACAAAAAATCTACCAATCAGAAAATAATAATTAAATCGAGAATCGCTCTATGAATAACACGTAAGCTTTTTTTACTAAAGTGTATTCTCTTTTAATATATAGTAAGATATTATGCAAAAAAATAGTAAGATATTATGCATAAACCCTAAACCCCAAAGCCTAAATTTAAAAACTGGGCCCTAATCATTAGTGTTAATTATTGGACACAAAATATACGCGTCACATTTACGTGTTGCAAATGCAATGAAAATATAAATAATCGTAACTACAACTAACCATAACATTACATGAAATGATACCGTCTTACTTACTTGACAGACGATAAAATAACAATATAATTCGTTTTTACTTCGGATGGATTATCAAACGGGTTTTGAGTAGTTGTGTTGGTTATACAATGTAGATTATATAATTTTTCTATTTCGTTGCCAAACATTATATTATACAATCTCATATAATGGAGATGATGTAATTTGTATGGGTAGAATGTATAATATATTGGTATTGGCCTGCATGACATAATATTAAAATAAAATTCATTAGTTCGTTGACAAACATTATATTATACAATCTCAGTTAATGAATTATAAATTGTATTGGTTTAATGTATAACCACAATAATAATTCGGAATATTGTTTGGCAACATGTGTAACTTGGTTCATGTTTAACTCGATATTAAATACCTAGATTAAAGGAGTTACACATGTTGCCAAACAATATACAAAATCTCGTCGACCAATGAAATTATAACAATTAATCTGAAACTTCACCTATGATCGACACCTAAGCAAAAACCACTAAAGTGTACTTTCTTTTAATATTAAGAAGGATTTTAGTTTTGAATAAATTTTGCAAAATGTCTGGTATGATAAACACGTGTTGTCTGGTCTTGAAAGATTTCATATAGTTGATTATAGCATTAATGAGCCTACTTTATATTAATATATACTCTCTCCGTGCTGAAAATTAGTTTTAAAAGTTTTTATACAGAATAAAAAATAATAAAAATTGTCTTATTCAAAAATTTGTATTTAGTAAATCATGTAAACAATAATACTAATTGATTTTCTTTTTTGAAATTAAAAATATTAATGACAAAAAATACTTTAAAATAATAGAAAATCAATTTTTATAAAAAAAAAAAACTAAAACATTAATTTGGAAAGCAGGAAATATAGATTTGGCGGATTAGACAGATGAGCAACCACATCAAAGCTCGTAACGGTCAAAATTTTCACATGCTACATTGATTGCTTGGGAAAATATACTTTAAAATTAACACATACTACTATTAAAATGTACGAGGTAACGAGAAATACTCAACGACTTTGTTTATATTGGTTTTCTTTGTTTTTACTCAAGTTTAATTGTGTTGGTTAATTAAGCCAAACCAGTTCAAAACAGTTAGTATAAAATATAAAGACTCGTATGTCATCATCATAAACGTATAGTAAACAAGTACTTTTAATTATGAATCAAACTTTTGGATACTCGATCATCGTTAATTATAAAGTAAAATGAATGTCAGCTAAAAAGGTTTATTAACAAGTGTTTGTGATTTACTATTACCGTCGTCCCATCTTCCTAAATTCAAATTCTTAGTACCAATTGCATATGACAAAAAATATAAAAACCAAAACTTGAGAGGAGCAAGTGGGCCAGTGGTTGCACCATCTCTGCATTCATCTCACGAAACCAGGGTTCGAACCCTACACCTGCCTCTAGTGAGAGGAACTATTTGCCACTAGGCTATGATGACAAAAAAAAAAAGCCAACACTTAAAGTTCGACTACATCAAAAGTAAACAAAGTCTCATCTACCGGCAATTTGTTAAGGTCGAAATATTAGACGGTTTTTTGTTGGTTAAAATAAAACTCAATGTTTCATGATCTATATATACATCGTTAGGACATAAATAATGTCTTTTGCCACTTTACATCTATATATTATGATGTGTAATATATATATATATATATATATATATATATATATATAGGGGCGAGTCTATGTGTTGAGTGGGAGGGGCAGTTGCCCTTTATGAAATTTTGGAAACTAATCTAATTTAGTTAAAGATTTAATCAATGCCCCGGTTATTGTTTGTCACATGCCCATGTTCCCTTTTCTTTCTCACGTAAGTAAAGATTTAAAGATTTTTCAATTTTTTAATTAAATAATAGCAAATTATTACTTACACAGAACGTGTAAGTGAGAGAGATGGAAATGAGACGTATATATAAAACTAAAGCCCAATATTGTTTTCTGTTTTTTTTCCATCCAATTGGATTTTATTAAACTAAAACGCAATAGATACGTTTAGTCGGCAAAGGTGAGACAATCTTTCCAGAGCCAACAAGCCGGCGAATTTATAGGAAACTCCCAGAGTCAAAAGTCGGTCAACAAGTACCGAAAACTAAACTTTCAACCAACCAAGAAGATTAAAGACTACCTACGAACAATCTAGGAATTTAAACATAGAACATCTATTCGATAAAGACAATTAGATCGGAAGCAGAATTTAGCGAGCACGCGGACGAAATTATTTGACTTGGAGAAATAAGCTCATTATATTGCTCTGTCGAAAGAGCCACGAGCAAAGCCACTCATTATATTGCTTCAAGAGAGAGAAGCCACGAGTAGACGACAACCTCCAACCCGAGTAGACGATGAAGAGACCAAGATAATCGACTACCCAATTGAACTCGTGCATACCTCAGTCTCTCACAAAGAAGACCGGACAGAAACCAACTACAAACCAACCGTAGCTTCGATCGAGAGAAAGCACAACTTCGCGCATCCAACGCTCTATCAACAAACGTTCAACACTACAACCCTTAGTGCCGCGAGGGAGAGACCCGGAAACAAGCTATGGAAGAAGCCAAAGGACTGAACCGCTTCTCTCGAAATGGCAAGAAGATCATCACCTACAAAACCCATAGGGACAAGCTACACCAAAGGCGCAAGCACCAAACACCACCCATATCATCGCGAGTAAGCCTTAAATCTTCATACATAATCAACCTATATACAAAGAGCAAAGGCGAGATCTACCGATTGAGCTTTTATAAAATTAGATCGATGAAACCCGGAAGAGACTTCGGAGAGCGTAGCTCAGCAAAATACAATCATCCACAAAAGTTAGAGGCTCTTACTCCTCCAATCTCCTCAAATCTCTTCGGAAAGTCACTAGATCCGGGCCAGAACAATGAGATCTCGAGCCAAAAAATGCCGGCCTCCTTCACCCATCTCTGCAACACCATCCTCATTCCGCCTCCACCTTGAAGTCACCTTCAGAAGCCAACTCCCACCGTCGAGGCCGTGGTCACTCAAAGATCAGAAATTGGTGTAGAGCCGAGAATATATTGGGGTGTTTAGAAGATGGAATAGAGAGGGAAAACGAAAAGCATATAAACAAACGTAAAATCCGGCGAATGGCGCTATGAAAGCCGCTGTTGCCGTTGACTTTTCAGATCTAGAGATAAGCTTAAGGGTTTTGTTACAGAGAGAAGAAAGACGATTGTTTTGTTAGCCGATATTGTTTTATGTTTTTAAACCTATAGTCTATTTGTTTTTTCAATAAGCCCAACTAATCAAATCGATTTACTGGTTTTTTTTGTTAATTAGAAAATTAGGGATTCGTAGTCTCCAGTTTTCTCATCTTTCTTCTCTCGCTTTCTGTTTTAAATATTAATGGAGATTTGAGTTCGTCTATTTTTATTTAACACAAGCTTTCCAGGTAATTTTTCTATGTTTAAGATTATGATTTGGTTTTCAAATTTAGTTTTGTTGTTTCCTCTGTACATTTATTTTTGAGTGTCTTTCTTTTGTTTTTAGTTTTAGAAACATTAATTTAACATTAACGATCTCTTGCAAAATTCATCTAGTTAAAAGATTATACAATATTTTAATGCTTTGAATTTTAGCAAAATCTAGTGCAGGTGAAAAAAAATCTATGATAGAGAACTTTATTAACATGATGAGGTATGAGCTATTGATATTGTTTTTATATCCAACACTACACACCTAATTGATTAAATTAATCGTTTGATCAAATTAAAACAACATTAGGATCCAAGTATTCATATAATTTATGTATACATGTTCGTATAAATTTAAATTTTGATTTTATATTAATTTAATAATATAATTTGTGTCTTGCAGAGAAATCGATGGAACACTATTTCAAAAGAAAATCAACTTTAAGTTTTGAAAGTAATTTGGATGATTTGCCATGGGATCTTGCTGAAAGGAAAAAAATATTGGATTATCATCCGAATGAAAGAGACGAGGTAAGACGAAAGTACTTAGCTAGAGGTCCATGTCAACCTTATAGTCACAATTTTGAGAAAAAGAAAAGTGGAAACGCTTTGAAACGATTTAATCCCGCTTGGTTTGACAAGTATGGTAATTGGCTAGAGTATAGCGTGTCAAAAGAAAAAGCATTCTGTTTGTGTTGTTATTTATTCAGAGATGAGGTATCAAAGCAAGGTGGAAATTATGCGTTTGTGACAGAAGGTTTTTCTCGTTGGAATAAGCCTGAGACATTATCTGAACATGTTGGTGGAGTCAACAACTTTCATAATATTTCTGTTAAGAGATGTGATGATTTGATGAACTGAAGTCAATCTATTGTGCATGCTTTTTATAAGCAGAGTGAAATGGTGAAAAATGAGAACCGCATTCAGTTAAATGCATCAATCGATACTTCTAGGCTTTTGTTATGACAAGGATTACCTTTTCGTGGTCATGATGAGAAAAAGATTCTCTTAACAGAGGAAATTTTTTAGAATTTCTGAGGTACACTGGACAACAAAATGAGGCTGCAGGTAAGGTTATTTTAGAGAATGCTCCAAGAAATAATCAGATGGTTTCTTTAGATATTCAAAAAGATATAGTACATTCTTTTGCAGAGGAAGTATTGAAATCTATCATAGAAGAAATCGATCACGGTGTGTTTGGTTTGTTGGTTGACGAGTCTGCCGATGTTTCTGATAAAGAACAAATGGCCGTAGTTTTTCGATTTGTTGATAAAAGTGGATCAGTTAAAGAAAGATTTCTTGGAGTTGTTCATGTAAAAGAAACTTCTTCCTTGTCATTGAAATCTGATATTGATGACTTGTTTGCAAAATATGGGTTGAGCTTAAAAGAAGTGAGAGAACAAGGTTATGATGGAGCAAGCAACGTGAAAGGTGAGTTTAATGGGCTAAGATCATGGGTTGCAAAAGAATGTAGTTCGAAATATTATGTTTATTGTTTTGCTCATCAACTTCAGTTGGTCGTGGTGGCAGTTGCGGAAAAACACTTTGACATTGGTGATTTCTTTGATATGATTTCTACATTGTTGAATGTGGTTGTGGCTTTTTGCAAGCGGAAAAATATGCTTCTTGAAAGTAATCGGAAATTTTTTTGGAGGGATTTAGCAGCGGTGACATAAGCACATGAACTGGACTAAATCAGGAGATTTCTCTTCAAAGATCGGGAAATACTCGTTGGGGGTTCTCATTATAAAACATTGTTGGGTTTAGTTGAATTTTTTCCTTCTATCATTGAAATTCTTGAGTATGTTCAAGATGAAGGCGTTGATGACTCAAAAAGACGTCAAACATATGGTCTTCTCTAGTACTTTCACACATTTGATTGTGTATTTTATACGCAACTTATGTTACTCTTTTTAGGTCTAACTGAGAATCTATCAATGGCTTTGCAAAGAAAAGATCAAGATATTCTCAATACCATGTCTCTTGTAGGTTCAACTAAAAGGGAGTTACAAAACCTTCGAGAAGACAGATGTGATTTGTTGATGGGCAAAGTTTCTTCTTTCTGTAAGAAGCATAATGTTGATATGTTGATGATGAATGAAGACTTTGTGGATCCGAGGAGGCCAAGAAAAAAAAATATGACTAATATGCATTATTATAAGGTCAATTTTTTCTATACCGTTCTGGATTTACAGCTTCAGGAGTTAAATGATCGTTTTAACGAGGTAAACACTGAGTTACTTATTTGTATGGCTTCTTTAAATCCGGTTAATTCCTTCCATGACTTTGACAAGTTGAAGTTGTTAAGGCTGGTTGAGTTCTGCCCGGATGACTTCAGCTATGGGGATCGTTTATCTATTGAACATCAACTTGGAACCTACATTGATAATGTAAAAAATGATGAACGTTTCAAGAACTTGAAGAGTCTTGGAGATCTTTCTCGTTTGATGGTGAATACAAAAAAGCATCTTGCACATCCTTTGGTGTATAGACTTTTGAAGTTAGTTTTAACTTTGCCAGTTGCCACTGCAAGTGTCGAAAGATGTTTTTCTGCAATGAAGTTAGTGAAGACAGCCGCACGCAATCGAATTGGTGATCAATTTCTGAGTGATTTCTTAGTATGTTATATTAAAAGATTTCAATCGATGAGACAACGTAGAGTACAATTGTAGGGTTCTTTTTTATATTTTGAGATTATGTGCTTTTTTAATATTTTATTTTATAACCTTTTATCTTTGCCCCTGATGAAAATAAATTCTAGATGTCCCTTTTAATATATAGACTGTATATTTTAAATATGGATAACAATTTCTACATAAACATTCAAAATTTTGTTACTGGATTTTCAGTTGGATTTTTATTCATCTTTTTGTTTTTTCCGTCGGGATTTTTATTCATCAAATACACCAATTAATCGTATACATAGTAATAATTTATGTCATTTTACTTATAAAAAACTCATGTCATTATAATCTCTTATTTAGTAATTGAGAAGCAACAAATTAAAAATAACATTTAGTTGATGTGTTATTTATACGGATGCCACTGTTTATGTGTCAACACCTAATGCATTCTTAGTTGTTACTTAAAACTAGGTGTTGGTTCGTGCAGTTGCACTGGCATGAAAATTTTTTCACAAAATTTTACAAGAACACAAGTTTACATCGTAATACTTGTACATGCTCATTTAAACATATAGTCGGTTGTGTTTTAAGCTATTTATACGCAATAATATTGTATGTTTTATAATGAGAACATATATTTCATGTTTAAATTAATTAGACTGTAGAAAACATGTGACGAAAATATTTTAAAGAAAACAAACAAGTAAAAAAAAATCAAAACTGTAATTAATTTATGTTTTGGAATACTTCTATGTAAACAACATTTGTAGTTATTTTCGTTGGCTCTCTATTTTTGTAATAGGATTGAAGTTACCATGGTGTTATTGTCATAGAGTAATTTCCTTCATCCTAATTTAATTTGATCCAATTATAACACCATGATAATAACTTCAACATCCCTCAAATTCAGGGCAAATAACAATAATATGTGTCATAAAAAGTTATACATATTGTTTCGATTGATCTTAGCCCCCTTTGACTTCATTAATTTTCAATACCTTGATCAATAATATATATAGTGGTGAAAAAATTTTTGTACGTCTTGAAGCTTAATGAACATGTTTATGTTAGTTTAATTTGATCTAATCATCCTTAAGAAAAGAATTGAAGTGGCTCTTTGATCGAGAGCAAAGGCAAATCTAAAGGAAATGAGTTGTGTAAGGAGTAATCACACTCTAACTTTGTGCCCAATTGAAAGATTGTCGGAGAACTGGAAGGTTGCATCCAGAGCAGATGATTCCATTTCCTTTTTAGAATTTGAAGATCCTCCTGTGATTGTGACTCAGTGTCTCACTGATGGACGATTAATGGTTTACCTCCTCGTTTTCTTGTACCCATATTGAGAAGAATTTAAGGGTTTGGCATAGTGAGATAATTACTTGAAGGCAAAGTTAACTCATCAGTATAGTTCAGAAAAAAATATGTATGTCTTTGAGAAAATCTTCTTCGTCTTAATGGACTCGAAAACACTGCTTCTAATTTTATGATTCTCGCTTTTGTACATACTGAACCACATACAATCTAAGTACACAAAATAATTTTTTTTTCTCATCCGAGAAGCCCATTCAAAAATCTCTATTCAAATTAGTAAAACATCTAAGTACACACATTAGGAAAAAAAAATATAAATAGAACCTCAAACACAAGTCATCACCTTACCGATGAATCCAAGTAATGGCGGCTGGTTGGGGAGTAGTATTATGTCAATTCTGTAAAACAAATGGTGTATTATTAGAAGAGGAAATACAAAAGATATAAAGAATTGCATAGACACCATTCATTTTACAAAAGTAACACCAGGATATTAAACGAAATCTCCCTACATTATTCCTAATGTTCATAAGTTTCTCCACAATTAATATAACACCAAAAATCACAAAAAATAAATTAACACCATACTTGATTCGTTTTACACAAAGATGAAGAGAGCAAGTTAAAAGTTTATATAACTTGTGGCCGGAAAACTACGAAAATAAAATTCAGAAAAAAGAATCAAGTAATCTCTAAAGCAAACAAAATCATACTAATTTGACATAAATTATAAAGACGTGAGAAGAGCAAGTTAAAAAAAAAATATATAAGTTGTTGCTCCTTTGGTGTCCTATTAAAGTCACAAACTTGTTTAGAATCAAATGATTGTGGTTAAATATGAAACTGTAAAGTTTTAACTTTCATTTTACTTAGCGTGTAGCTGCATGGTCATCATCAGGAGAGAATGCTGTTACCTTGTCGACTTTTTGATGACCTCAAGGGAATTATTTCAAAACCTCATGTATTTCTTTGAATTCAAAATCCAAAAAGGTGTACAAAGAATTTCCTGGCATTAAAAATCCCGCTATATACATATCAATGAAATAATGTAAAATCTAAGGATGAGATATAAATATGTGTTTCGTAGATGCATTCATTGGCAATATCGCTCATATCATTTAATATGCAAAAGTATATTGGAAGAAAGTCGTTCAGAGTTGAGCATCTTATGGTAGTCATCATGTTTGTTGGGCAACAACTCATCAAGAATAAGCGCTTGGAAAAAAGCATCAACAACCTTCAACTCCTAAGCATCATGCTCATCTTCGATCTGCATGGACATAACTTTGCTCTTTGTAGTTTTATATAAATAATACATTGACTTTAGCATGCGGTTAACAAATTATAGATCGTCGCAATGACCTGCAAGAAGAAAAAATAATCATAGAAACTTAACACAAAGAAAATAGGAGGCGTTAACATGTAACTTTCTTAAAAGTCAAAGAGGAAGGAAACAAATTCAAAAACAATTTTGATCGGTCTTTCTACCGAGAATCATTCCATTTCCAATTAAAGATCAATATCAATGAATGTGAACTTGGCTTACAGAACTTTGAGAGCCCAAAATCAATCATCTTCAAGAGAGAATCTTCGTGTTTACTAACAAACAAAATATTCTCGGGTTTAAGATCTCGATGCGTAACAACAAGAGAATGGAAAGTCTCTACAAATCCAACCATGGCTCTAGTGAGCTCAGCTGCATTCTTCTCTGTGTAGTGACCACGTTGAATTATCCTATCAAAAAGTTGTCCACCTGCACAACACACCATTACTTGTATTCTTTCAACATCTTCGGGTGATACTTGAGAGACTCTCTGTATATGAGTTGTGGCATATCTTATTTTGTGATATTCGTGTCTCAAACTCAAATTCCAACTTTGAGACCACTTGAGCAGAGAGCTTTCTTTCAACATTAGCTAAACCCTTGAAGTAAGGATCTACAAGCATCTGAGGGAACACATACAACCCATAATTTTTGTTAAAAACAACTAAACTTACACCATAGGAATGTGATGAATTGTGTGGATCCCTCTTCAACAGAAGGCCGATCCTTGGGTTTAAAAGCTAACATATTTTCTAGAAGACGAAAAGAGAGATGATCAACGTGCGAAAACTTGCGTGAAAATGGTATATGCTTCTCCTTCCTCATGCGGCTTACGTATTTCCGAGCTTTCCTGTTCCTCACATGTCACATTCAAAGTAAGCAATTTAGCTCATAAAAGAAACAATGCAATTGTGTTAAGCCTTGTGTAAAGGGAAATTGACCCTTCCAATTGCTTTCGTTGATGGACTTCCCAACATATCAACCATTAGATCCAATTGATGAACCACATTTTTGCCGGGGAAAAGAGGTTTTCCTCCATATATCTATCATTGGTGTATACGACACACAAAAAAACGATTCAATACGAAAAAACTACAATAAGCAGAAGAAAGCTCTAATGACCAAATTCCATATAAAGACATGCAAAATCGTGGTCACCTTTGAAAAAATGATCAACACAGTTCTGGAGCTCAGTACCAGCGATTAGCGACATATTTCTGCAATCACAAGGCAACATATTTGCGAGTCCCAAATCGCAAATATCAGTTTGTAACCAACTTATGCCAATAAGTTTTTCGGTTTTAGATCCCGATGAAAGACATTAGCTAAAAGAAAAAACAAAAAAAACGAATTAAGAAAAACATATCTTCAGAAAGCAAACTTATTATACTAAGCTATGAAAATTCGCTAGTTTGGCCTTTGTGTATATACTCGAGGTCACTGAGAAACTGATAGAGGAAAAAACGGTGATGCTCAGGAAACAAATCATCACTTGCCTTAATAACCTGACGCAAATCAGATTCCATAAGCTCCAACCACGTAAATTTAATATATATATATAATATTATATTACTGGTTAATCATGCAATATTGATAGTTATGGTTAATTGTCTATAAATGCTTCACTACGAGTTACTTCTCAACGTCTCACATGCAATAACGTATAAATTCATTAATATGAGGGTCACAAGACTCACGACAGGACAAAGATTACACCAAACAGTCGAATGTAAAAGTACCAAAGAAGTAAGAGAAAACCTGATGATCCCATGAAATTGCCACAAGTACATCGGTTCTTAGTCTAAAACTCGAGACCGGAACATAGTCAGTGGATGATGGAGTAAGTTGCAAGAAAACAAATCCTTTGTAATAACAACTTTAACCATTAAGAAAAAACCCAACTCGCCAAAAATTGAATACTCCATGCTAAGATTAGTCAAGATTAATATAAGGAAATGTGTTAGTAATTGTACACCTTCATATAAGTTTAGTCAAATATATTAGTCTCTTAAAATATTAATACTCATTTTACCTTATGTAATATTCCTATAATTTGTTAGGGTTATTGGTGTTCTTTTTTTTTCAAGATCAATACTCCTTTTACCTTCTGTATGATTCAAAAAGCATAATGATTTGTTTAAATTTATCATACGTAAAGATCAGAATTGGTGAAAACTGAATCATGCTACTTTGAGGAGTAGTTTGGACCATATTATTTAGAAGCTGAAGCATATATATATATATATATATATATATATATATATATATATATATATA
>OVAN01013546.1:0-12762 GCA_900406275.1 Anastatica hierochuntica
AATTTCTTTTAATCTCTGTTCTTATCATTTTCTGATACAACAATCGTATCACCCTTCCAAAGACATTACAAGCTTGTTTTCCCTTCACTTTACAGCCAACTAATGTACTTAAGGTTGAATAGTCAGTGATACTCCACAACAACATAGCTCTTAGAGTGAAACTCTCTTTCTTAAACGAATCATAAACTTCCATACCTTCTTTCTACAAGTCCTTCAAATCATCTATCAACGGTTGTAGATAGACATCAATGTTGTTGCTTGGTGCAGTTGGTCCAGGTATCAACATTGCCAGCATGATGTTCTCTGCTTTCATACACTCAGTTGGAGCCAGCACTGGCCATGTGTTGTAGTTAGTGTTTTGGATAGAGAACAAATTCATCCCATTAGTAGACAGACCAAGTCTAAGATTTCTTGCATCCGTAGCAAACTCTGGCCATTTATCATTTACCTAAACCCAAGTCAAGGAGTCCACTAGATGTCGCATTGAACCATATTCAGTAGTATTGGTGTAGTGCCAATGCAAAGCCTCAGCCAACCGTTTTGATCTAAACATCCTTCTAAATATTTTTGTTTACTGGAAATTACCTTAAAACCTTTGCTGGAATTCCTTTCTTCTCCTCACCGGTGTGCTTATCCTTTTCCCATCATGATTCACTACATCTTGGGCAACTCACTAATCCTCATATTGATACGATAAAGGATGCAGTCATTTCTACAGGTGTGAATTGCATCATATCCAAAACAAAAAATCTTCAAAAATCTCTTCATCTCATTTGTAGACTTATGCAGCACATTGTCTCCAGATAGCATGTCATGAACTAGTGTCAACAATTGATAAAAAAAAAGTTCTCTGATATACCGCTCTTGACTTTTATCCGGTAAAGTCCCATGACTGCAGAAACCTTTGGTAGTTCAGACAAGCCGAGAACAATGGAGTTTCTGCATCCTCGAGCTTCTTCCTAAACTCAGCTTCTTCTTTATTGTCAAATCCTCCAAATTTTCTACATGACGCTGAGATGATTGCTTGTCTTCACCCGCCATAAAAGTTTTCATGATCAAGTCATAAGCCTCGTATTCAGACGTAGGAACATCCGTTGTGTAGTCATTCCTAGTAATCCCCATGTTTACTCCAACATTTACTTCAGATCCATTCCTCTAATCACCAGATGTTCCAACACTGTCTCATTAGACTGATGAACCAGATTGCGCAATCAAGGCAAGGACAGAACATAATTGATACACTACCCAAACATCTTGCTGATTCAAACACGAACTTAGTAGCTCTTTGCTCATACTCAAGGCTATTCCTGTAAGAAATACAAAGTGAAAAAAAAAACTCAAAATCCCAATCATGAAATGAAATAATGAAGCAATGTAATAACACTCAAGTTAATACCTTGGTAACCAAATCCAAGCTTTATCCATGTTACAACAGCTCCGACCGAATGTGCGTACAAGTTTTATAGAGATACTAACGTTAAGCCACAACAACTATATAGAAGACTATATTGGGAAAATCAAGTTTGATAGAGATCGATACCTGCTAGATTGTCTTGTCTTTTGCTTAATTTGAACTACAAAAGAAAACAAAAGATTATAAATTTTCTTATCTAAACTCATAGAAACACTTAGCCTAAAGCCATAATAAAAGGATAACAAGAGTACCTTTAACGAAATCACTGGATCTTAAACGAAATCTTCCTGCAAAAAAGTAAATAAAATCGAAACGAATCAATTCTACATGCTTAATTAGATTTTTCAGAAACCAAAAGAAAAGGAAAAATTAGGGTTGAGTGGAAAGGAAAAACAAAGCTTGATTTCACCTTCACATAGGAGTCGGATGGGATTTCTTCAGAGGATAGCTGACAATTACGAGATTTAATAATTTCTTTAGGGTTTCGTGTTTTAGAGATTCGGAAATGAAAATGGAGAAGGATTCGGATTTTGTGAAGAAAAGTGTTTAATCGAGAAATACAAGAGCAAACAAGGAAGGATATTAGGATTTCGTAACTGGTTTTATGTGGGAGACACTGTGAGAATCAAGCAAACAAGAGGGAAGAACAAGAAAAAGAAAAATATTAGGCAAAATTTTTAGAGCCTGATTTTTTCTAAGTGTCGCGGGTTTGAGAAAAAAATCCTGCCTAACACTACGATGTCGTTTTTATTTAGGGATCTACCATTTTTAGTTAGGGATTGGCTATTAAAGATAATTGTTACAATTTGGAAATTACGCCAAAAATATTTTCTAACTTAACTCTTTATAATAGCGTTAACGATTATGTAAGCGCTATCTTAATACCAGTTGTAAGAAAACCATATCATAATAAACAAAAACATTATACTCCAATCCTATTAAAACCTATTATTCTTGTTGTGGATATTGTGTTCTCAAACAAATATATTTATGAGATCGCATTTAATACAACATGTCAATGAATCCATGAAACATAGTCATCAATCACCACACATAGTAGTCAATCATAATGACGACAAGAAAATGAAAAAAAAAAAATTAGTCATTCATAGTTATTAATTTTCCTGCTTAATAACCATGACTATGAACCTCAATAATTTATGTCATCTGCAACTTATTAGATTTGATGATCAAGTCACGTATTTGATAATCTATAATAACAAATAAATTATTTGGGATTATTATTTAACCATCCAATAACTAAAT
This sequence comes from Anastatica hierochuntica, assembly GCA_900406275.1. Classification (NCBI taxonomy): domain Eukaryota; kingdom Viridiplantae; phylum Streptophyta; class Magnoliopsida; order Brassicales; family Brassicaceae; genus Anastatica; species Anastatica hierochuntica. Next base: position 2,681 of record OVAN01013546.1, read on the forward strand.
AATATTGAAACAAATTTCATAATTTTAAACACAAATAATTTTATGTTCACCTGAATATTAGTTCTGAAACAAAGCTCCCACTAAATCCAAAATCATCTCTCTTAGAATCTAGTGTGACTTTCATACTTAGATCACTCTAAAGGTTTATTAAAAAACCTTAAACTCTCACTCCCACTAGATCTTTAAATATTATGTTTTCTTAGAAAAGCATTAAACCAAATAACAAACAATTTGTTCTTTACGTTATTGTTCAATTTTTTTGATCATTTTTAAAGGACCTTACAAATGAAATATTATTACATAAAGCTGAATGCATTTGACATGAACGCGACACGTCCGCATAATTATAGCTCACGAGATTTTATCATGTATCATCATTAATTTATATTATAATATGTGTCAATTTATAATGTAGATTTTATATAAAAAAAATCTTTCTAAATCACTTAACTCTTAAAAATAGCAAAACAATGAAAATATTTTTTATTATTTTAAAATATTCCCTTTAATTTCTTCTAATTTTTTATTTAGTTTTTTATATTTTCATTTTGAGTTAAGGATTAATATCATATTTTTACAAAAATAAAATAACCGCAAGGAATTTTAATTTACGGTTAAATAGTTTAAATTAAATAAATAAAAAATATTTTTATTTATTATTAAAACTTTATTAACTTTACGTTATATAAAACTAAAAATTTATTTACAATTTATTTAGGGAGTGTGTTTCTCGGATTTTTGTTCGTGGTAGATTTATTTCAATTTTCTTTATGCATAAAATATAATTTGGATAACAAATTATAATAAGAAAAAATTTAACTATATGAATCTTTATTACATAGTAATTAATTTAGATTCTTAATATTATACATATATTTTAATATGTTTTCATGTATAACGTGATCATAATCTAATATCATATGTATTGCTCATGAATTCAATACAATTGTTATGGACAAAAATAAAAACAAAAATACAAATTTTACTTAGTGACACGATAGTAATATGTACCAACTTTAATAAAGTTATCTAACTATTATCAATTTCATAAATAATATAAATTCTTTGAAAAGTTCTAAGAATAACATAACTTTCTCCCTTGACACTTCTATATAATATTTAGGATTTACATAAAAATAAATCTTATGTTCATTTTTATGAAAATAAATTACTCAAAATGATAATTGTAAAATTGTCTACCCCGCATTGTCGATTTTAACATTTCACTAAAACTATCGTTTTGTCAGTTTACTAATTAGAAAAAAAAATATATGTTAAAATCGATTGATACATAGTTCAAACAATATTTTTTTTAACATCTTATTTTATTGAGATCAAGCCATTTGTTCCTCATGAAAGGATTTGAAACAAAATAGTTAGGAGAATAGTAAAAAGAGAAAAATGCAGATAAACCAAAAGATCGCTTAACTAATATATTGGCTGCTCTTTTTGACATTCTTGGAATTCATCGTGTAGGAGGTCCTTCACATTTCTTCAGCCAATAATAAATATCCCTTATCCCATCATCGTGTTTGAATTTTTTTCTCATTGTCCCTTAGTAATTTGTGTACCATTTGATTATCTCCTTCAAAATCACTCTCAGATATCCTCTTACCCAAGCAAATTGTACATCCATGAGAAGAGCTTGTAATTCTTCTTCTAACGGTTTTGAGCATCGAGTTCCTTGACTTTGACATGCTTCTAACACATAACATGTAGAAACACAGTAGAGCCAAGCTGCTAGAGATGGTTCATCTGCTCTAAATCCACAATCATAATTACACTTGATTACATCCTCCTCTAGTTTTTGCCATTGATGTGTCATATTAGTTGATCGACTGCCATATATACGATACTTCTCCCTCACTTGTTCATGATTTAAAGGCCATTATTTTGCTTCATTTATCGCTTTATGTGTGTATATTAAGACGTCACTCTTTTGCCTTTGACAAAGAAGTAGAGTCCGACTCTTCCAAATTCTCCAAAAGATCCATAAAGGTAGATGTCGACATAATTGTGGTAAATCTTTATCCCGATAACAGTCAAGTATCGCTCTGACTTTATCTTCAAAAGAAGCACTAGGATTAGCCAAGTCTAAATGCATTAGTTGTGTATCTCGCCATACTGCTTGTGCATATGTGCATATGAAGAAAAGATGATCCATATCTTCATCTTCACCACAACATTTCTGACATTGTGCATCCGTGATAATTCGTCGTCATTTGAGTTCCGCACCAAAGGCCATTGATTTCGGAAGAATTCTCCAGAGGAAGTGTTTAATATTCGTAGTCGTTGTTAACTTCCATAAGATTTCATTGAACTATTCAATACCAGGAGGAGGTCTTGCTTGCAAGTCATCTTGTCGTATATGAGTGGCCACAAATGACCGAATTTAACGGTATACAAACCTTCTCTAGTATAGTGCCAGCCTAATTAGTCTGGAGTAGAATTTGAACTGAGTTTGATTTTCAGAATTTCTAGAATGTCTTCTTGTATTACATATCTCTCCGGAAGCTCTAAGTTCCATTACTTCCTTGATTGGTAGAAGAGTGCATTCACAGAGTAGATTTCTTAAGAGGCACATTCTCTAATGTGTGGAGCTCTAGGCGGATGTGTAAGCAACCAAGTATCATCCCATATGTGTGTCTCTCTGCAATCACCAATAAGGAATCGCATTCCAGTCTTTGAAAGATCACGACCAGTCAATAGAGAACATCACACGAAAGATAGCTTAGCACCTTGACCAGCTAAGAGAATGTTAGAGTTTTCAAATTATCGTCCTTTTAATACTCTAGATACAAGCAATGAAGGGTAATAGAGTATTCACCATGTTTTTTTGCTAACATCGCATCGTTGAAATTTTCAAGATCTCGAAATCATAATCGTTCCTCTTTCTCTGGAAAGCCCATTTGATTCCACATGAGCCAATGCATAGATCTCATACTCGATCATTTTGACCACTAAATCGATAAAAGTCGATTGGACCATCCACGACCTTTTCTTCACTTTCTCCAAAACGAACTGAAAATTTTCTTTTTTCTTCTTACCCATTGATTCTGAAAATCCCAAATATTTATCGGAGCCACCATCATTATGTATATTCAAAATTCGCCGTAGACTTGTCTAAGTCGCATCCTGAACCTGAAATCCAAAAGTTATAACCGATTTGTTCAAGTTAACTGCTTTTACCGATACTCATTCATACTCTTTCAAGATATTCATAACCATTCTGCATGATCTTGGACGGACATGACAAAAAAAGCATCATTCAAAAACATTAAGTGATTGATCATAGGGCAGGTATTACTGATCTTCATCCCTTTAATTCTTCATACGCATCCTGATTTTGCCAATAGAGGACTCAAAACTTTTGAGCATAAAATATATAAATATGGGGACAACGAATCAACTTGTCATATCTCTGGGCCTAGTTCAATATGCCCATGCCGAGATCCATTTATTAAATTAGAGAAAAGACAGATTCTATTCAACCCATTATCCATTGTATCCATTTAGTATCAAAGCTCATATGCTCCATTATCTCTTGAGTGAAACGCAACTCCAATTTTTTCTATGCTTTGGTGATGATGATTTTGATGGCGATGTACGAATTAGCCCACCTCTTTCGAAATTTTGAGAGAGTGTAATAACTGATGCGCGATTATGAAGTTATCAATAATTTGTCTACCAGAAATGAAAGCAGCTTGAGTATCCATTATAATGCCATCAAAATGTTTCTTCAGCTGTCTAATCAATGTCTTGGAGATTATCTTATAATTAACATTACACAATGGGATTGGCTTGAAATCAGACATTCTCTTTGAGCTTCTGGTTTGGAAATCAAACAAATATTGGCGTGATTAACTGATTCTCGCAACCTAGTAGTTCTGAAAAAATCTTGAACATCCTCAATAACTACTCTTTTCAAATCTATCCATAACTGTTAATAGAAAGATGTTGTGATGTCGTCCAGGCATGGAGCTTTATCAGGACAAATATCGAATATTGCATCTCTTATCTCAACTTATGTGACTTCCTTGATGAGATCATCATTGATCTCTCTAGTGATTTTGGGAGTGGATCCATCAAAAACTCATGAATTGAGTTGACTTTTCTCCTAGGAACTATTAAACATATTGTTAAACAGTTTTCTCTCCTATTGCTTTATCACCTCTCATATAAAGAGCTTTAGTTGCTGCGTGAAAAGATTTTGTATTTCGGTCGCCTTTACTTAACCATGTGTTTCAGCTTTTAGCTTTCTAAAATGTCTCTTCCTCTTTATAAGCTTTGTTGATTTGTGTCCGCACAGTATCAATATGTGTCGTTTCTTTATGATCAGTAATAGCTTGATCAAACTGTACTTTTAAGTCCTTGATTTTCTCGGCAGCAGTAGTGTGGTTCATTTTTTCCAGCCTGCCATTTTCTTACGACAATCACTAATTGCATCAGGTAATGTCAAACCACGTAGCTTCGCTTGTTCCCATCATTCTTTGACCACATGTCTTAAGCTTTCATGCTCATATAATCTTTTATCATACCAGAACTGACCACGAACTGTTTCCACAAAATTTGAAATCGGTGTGACTAAAGGTCGATGATTTGATGCCTGATAAGCAAGAAATTATGTTTGTGCCGAAGAGAACATCGCAATGCACTCTGAATTTGACATACTTTTATCCAAACAACAACTAATAATGTTAGTGTGCCGTTTACCAGCTCATGTGAACCGATCTCCCACAGACTTAAGCTTATATAAATCACAAATGTTTATCATGCTATGAAAGTTCTCAAAACTCTTCTCTCCTCTTCTTGGACTGCCTCTCTTTTCATCATTACTCTTAATTTCGTTTAAGTCTCCAGTAGCAAACCAGAAAGCTTGTCTTTGAGTTGATATTCTCTCAAGCCTTTCCCACAAATAATGTGTCATTTTTTGTTCAGGATATCAGTAAATCCAAGACAAGTCGAAAGAAGATCCATTAAATTCGGTAAAACAGTCAACAAGATTTGCTGAAAGATGAACATCCGAAAAAAAATACAAAACTTTTCTAGAAAACAGCAATTCTACCACTCATACCATGTGGCGAAGTTGTAACAACTTTATCAAATCTTAAGTCGTAACACATGTTCTTAATATAGTCATCTTTTTGCTTAGTTTCCAGAAGGTATACTATGTTCAGGGAATACTTACGATGTATTTTCTTAATGCGTCGAACTATCGCGTCTATGCTGTGACACTGACAGTTCCAACAGGCTGTCTTGATTTGGAAAGCGTTGGTTCAAGGTCCACCATATCTCTCACTGAATCACTGACAAGAGAAACATATCCACTTTACTCTCCACCTCAACTCTATGAGTGCCCTCTGCAACTATGTTAGCATGAACATCTGCTTCCTTTTTACAATTCTTCTTATCTCTATCAACAGCATTTTCTGAGTTTTTATTTCCGCCTTTCAGAGTAAATCATATAGAGATCCAAAAAGTTGTATGATTGGCATTCTGCAGCTGCTTTAAACCCTGGCAGGACCGCTGCTCCATGTTCCTCATCAGCTTCTAGTTCTTGAAAGACGACATCATTCATCACATTCTCAGGTAAAACATTTGGTTGTTCAAATCTTTGGTGTACCACTTGATGATCCAAAACTTCATTCATTTCACCATTACCAATCTCTTTGATCAAACAATAATTATATGCGGAAAAATAAGTTGTTTAATACATGAACAAATATTTTAACAATGAAAATGTATCATAAGCATCACATGTATTTGATTCACGCGATGACATAGATAAAGTAAAAAAAATATTTTTTGTTAAAATTAAAAATGTTACAAATTACAAATTGGAGATTTATTGACTCAAATCACAATATTGGAGCAAAATCAAAATTGTAAATCTATCTATTTTGTATGGTACTAATAGACTTGATCACTATTTTGAGATTTTAAAATTGTTTCTAGTTATCGATTTAACAGTCAAATTTGTGTGTAGTGAGATCATGTTTAAATAGTAAAAGTTCGATTTTTTTTTTGAAAAAGAAAAGGGTTAAACCCAGGTCAATGATGAACTAGACATAACCCTTGGGTGTGAAGCCAACCCACGGATAGACTCCCAACCCACTGGGTATTCAAATGGACCGAAAGCAAGGGCTCATATCCGTGTGGGTGAGAAAGAACAATGTGATTTAGTTTCTGCGTAGCAGGTGGATCGAACCCTGATGGTATTTGCCACCAGATCCCGTCTCCTTATCACCGGATCACAAGCCCTTCTCATAAAAGTTCGATTTTGCTCTAGTATTACAATTTAAATCAACAACCCCGAATACGTAAATTGCATTATAATTTTTTTTTTCGTGCATTACAGCATGCGAAACCAATAATTGGTGATGCTTACCGTACATTTTGAAAGTCGGAATGTGTAGTAACGCATTATGTTATTCTTAGTGTGGGTGGCAAAAAATTCCCATTTTTATTTCAAATTTATTATATGCTAAGGTTATTTATATTTTATCTAAGATCATAATTAGTGAAAGGTTTTTAGTGAGGTTCTTAAACAAAAAAAATTTATATTTAATTACATGAGATTTTTAAAACCTAAGAATCTCATATAAAAGTCTTTTAAATAAGAGATTTAAGAGACTTTGACATGAGATTCTTAGATTTTAAGAACCCATGTAATTAAATATATTTATTTTTATTTAAAAACCTCCCTAAGAACCTCCAACTCTTGCATTAATCATGCTCTAAGTTTGCATGTTGCCGCTCCACAATGTATATTGTATCATATAAGATTAATTAACAATTAGGAAGATAAATTTTATATTTTTTAATTAAAAAATAATGAATTTCTAAAACTGAACCAGATGAAATATTGTATGAACATAATATTATAATAAAACTGAACCAGATGCAAATAAGATGAAGTATTATAAGTAACTATTTTTCCTGAAAATATTATAATAAATTGAGAATAGAATATAATTAAATGGTAGAAATATCATTTGTAACATTTGTAGTGCATTAAAGTGAAACGATATACATATTGTTGCAAACTAGTTAGTTGGTCCGCATAATATGCGGGCATTAAAATTTTGTAAATTTTAGATTTGATATGTAAAAGTTTTCGACTTTCAAAATTTTTAACTGATATGATATTAGAGAAAAGTGAGATTGTGTGGTTTTTTCCCTTTGTTTTGATGTTTAAACTTAAACTCTCTTTGGTTTTGGTTTATTTCAATATAATTAGATGTTTAAAACAATGATATCTTAAAATTTTCAACTTTTAAAATTTTAATCATGTGATTTTTATTTAGATAATACAAATTATTATATGAATTTTAAAATAAAGCAGTACACATTCTATTTGGCATATCCTGTATAAGATATAAATATTTTACAGATTTTAAAATTTGACGCCGCCAAAAATATAATCTTAAATACTATATTACTCCATTTAGCATATTTTGCATAAGATTGAATATTTTACAGATATTAAATTGTTTTATAATATTAAATTTTAAATTGTTTTATTCATGACTACAAATGTCGATTTATTATTTAGTAAATTTATTTTCTGTATAGCTATCAAAATGTAGAAGATATGACACTTTATTAGTTCATAACTTCGTATGTTTTTTTTTGTTAATCAAAATATACAATATTTTAATAATTATTTAAATATAATAAATTTTATACAAAGTATGATTGATTTATTGAGTAATGTTAATTTATTTTATTTTAAGATGTATTTATCTTATAGCATATTTAGAGTTATATATATATATATATAATTTTTTTATTAAAAAATCAAATATATCCAAATATATTAAATAACTCATTAAGGATAACCATGGTTTTTAAGATAAATATTTTTTGAATATTTTCTTTATGAATTTCGTTTTTTATTTATTACTTTTGTTTTTTTAAATAAATAAATTTATGAATAATTTTTTTATTAATCAAATAGTTCATTAAAAACAACATAGTAATCAGTCAGTCTAACTTTTAATCTGGTGTAAAGTGACTTCATACTAAATATAGTATAAGATATATTATAATCTTAAATACATATACATATATTTATATTTATATACATATATATAAGCGAGTAGACTAAATTCGATTTTGCTTTTCATTTACTCTCCTCTTAACAGACGGTGAATGATTAAAAAAAAAAAAAAGACAATTAGGATAATAGTGCTATCTTTTTTTTTTACGTTTTTTTTGTTTGTTTTTAACGTTGGATAATAGTGCTATCTATTTTTGGTGTTGCTCATAGCTTCTAACCAAGTCTAAGTTCTAAACCAACCTCGTTGATATCGACTTGATCATCATGACCAAGGTCTGAATTTTGATTAAATGCAGCTTCCTTTCGAGTCTTCACGCTTTCCAACGGCCACAAACCAAAGCCATGCGTAGCACTAGCACTTGGCAGTTTCCACGTGTCGTGACTACATTCGCCTAGTTGGTTCACGGACTCAGCGAGTCGTTTGAATAAGCCAGTTTGCATCTTGTTCTTGTTATCGTTAACACGTTTTTCCTGACTCTCGGAACCGTCGCCGCCTGTTGTCGGATCTTTCAGCACGTGGCGTATATCGTAGGTCCTGTGAGGAGGAATGATCTGGTGCGACGTGGATGCACTGGAATTGGAAAGAGGTGTGTGAGTGATCGGTAAGCCGTTGAGAACAGCCTCAACAGCTGCTTGGCATTGGGCCCAGTTCCCCGACCACATCAAACCCACCGAACCATCCACAGGGTTCACGATCCGACCACACGCCTCGTACAGAAGTGACCTAAATATTTCTAGAATGTTTACAAAATACAGTGAAGGTTATGGAATCTACCAAAAAAATGGAAATGAAATCCCTACTTTAAGAAGTGATATTGCATGTAACTCTGACCTATATTATTAATCCACAAGTTAATTCAGTGGACCGTTATATAAAAAAGGTAGTTCAATGAAACATCATAGAGGAAATAATTTGTTTTCAGTGAGTACCAGGACGAAGGTGGTCAGGACCAGATTCAATGAGGTTAAGAAGACCGGCTCGCCCATAGAACTTAGCTAGGAATAGTGTGGCATTGGCTTGGGAGTCTGCGGATTTGATCCACTGAAGACATGGTCTTATGGTGCAATCTTGGTTGCAACCCTTGCGCAGGACCCTACACCCATTGCAGCTGATTCTCATTTTCCTTTTGTATGTTTATAAGTGAAGCTCGTACGTATGATGTGTGTTTCTGAGTTTTTTTGTTGGGAGGTAAAACTCAAGGAAAGTTTTATTTATAAGGAAGGAGTCACTAATGACTAATGAGTTGGTATACACTTTTTCATCTTTTGCGTTTCTTGGAGAATGTGGTGGAAAAAAATTGGTAAATTCCATGCTTTTTATGATTTTGAATTAAACATATATATTTAACATAACTTTCGCAAAAGTATTGTTTTTTAATTAGAGATGTGTACTTTTGTTCATAATTTTTCAATTTTATTCACCGGTTTAGTGTGAAAAAAAAAGGAAAGAATTCACCCAGGGAGTCAATACTCTTCTCTCTTTTCATTATGAAAGATTACGTGGTTTTTGTGAAGAATGTGGACGGCTCACTCATGATTCAGGGAGGTGCTTGATTCAGAACGATGATGATGACTCTGATTTTAGCGATGGGGATGAAGACATGGAGCTACCTCCGCCACATAATCCTACTGGTGGCGTGGTTATTCGCGAAATTAATGAAGAGGAGCCGAATGATGTTCCAGAGCCAGTTCAGAATGGTCACAGGGATTTCCAGCCACTGGATCAACTGGATGAAAACATGGATCACCGTCAGGCGTATCCTGAAGCAGTCCAAATCATGAGGCAGCCTGAAGGTTTTCCTGTTGCTCGCGGCGAAGAACCAGTCCCTGAAGATGACTTCTCTCAGGATTTATCCGACCAAGATGATGCCTCGGGAGACATAGAGGTTGTGCTTATGGAGGATGATGAACCTGTACCAACAACTCCAGGTAATGGCAATTTGGAGAATGTTGTATCTCTATTTCCAAATTCTGATGTAACAGAGGGAGATGCTACCACCGATACACTCAAGCGTAAATT
>OVAN01013547.1:0-12762 GCA_900406275.1 Anastatica hierochuntica
ATGTTCCTATCATTAATAAAGACATCCTTCTCATTAGTTTCTCAACAAAACTGAAATAAATAAGCAAGTAAAAGCAATAAGATAAAGATGGATCTTGGGATAATGGTTATAGGTTCGGGTTCAATCTAGAGATATGATTGACTTTNATGATTGACTTTGGTAAGGCTTTATTAGAGGATCGAAGCTATTCCGAGACCAAGGATCCCTCTTTAATCGATCAACCCACTCTCGTGATGGAGATCTATTCACCTATACACATTACAAGGCTCAACTCTCGCTTGTTTCCTATCGAGACATATATGTGATAGTGAGTCTCAAGCCCTTTTAGCCATCTAGCACCTAGGTAACATCCATTCTCATGTGCCCAAGTGAAAGACATAGATCTAGTTCTCTCAGGCATTTCATCGAACACTTCCTAGGCGTCAATGAGCAAGCAAATAACTATGAAAAACTAAAGTAGATCTAGTAGGAATATATGCCAAGATCTAGCCTAATCATCAATCACAACCCTAGATCTAATCCTAGCCTAATCAATGATCCGATTTAGTAGCTAGGTAATGGTGTAACAAGAAAAATCAACAAGAACTCAACCTCATGACTATGGAATCAATGCTTGAACTAATACCACTCTCATGGCTAAAAGTTATATTTGCAAGCTAACATATTTCACTCAACTCTCGTTTGTTGTTATCATTTAGCAAGCAATCATTAAAAATCATTCCATTTTGTCATCAAACTCCCTAGCTATCAACTTGATGTGTCAGTATTTTAGTAGGTTTTCACTACGGTTTTCACACGAGATCTAAGGTTTTTAGTATGTATTCGGATTGTTTTGGCGTAGATATGTGTTCTTTGTTGTTTTTACATGATTAGAGCTTGAATGTGCGAAAAGAATACATTTTGGGTGGATTTCAAGCGCCCAAGGAAGTGTTCGTGCAAAGCTTGAAAATACCCAGAATTTTGGACACAGATCGACCGATCCCTGTCTGGATCGATCGATCTGTGTACCGATCTGCAGACCGATTTTATGAAGAATCATACCAAACTTATTTCGAACCGGATTGCAACAAAAAGACCTAAGCTCGTGTTTTCCTTATCAGAAGTCTCTTTTAGAGTTTTTTAGAGAGAGATTGAGTTTGTAACCTAGGGAGAAGAAGTCTTTTTGTTCTTCAATCGAGAAGTCTTCGGAACCCTATTTACTTTTGTTTATGCATAATACAATCATGTCTCTCATGAAATTGATCTGTGTTTTTGCTATTTCCATGAGTGAGTAGTATGTTCGTTGGGTTTAGGGGTTATCACATAGGGAATCATGAGTTGTTGATATAGAATCGCATGATTAGGGATATAATCTAATGTATCCTCATCTTTGATTGTTCGTAATGCATGAAACTGAATTGATCACTTAGTTTCTGAACTTAGGTAATTTAACTACTGGAANCAAGGTGAATGTTTAAATGCCTAAAAGAATTATAGATGATCAATTCTTTTTAAGCCAATGGAAGTTGATGTTTAAGTGAATTGTAAACCTATCAAACCTGTTAGTACTGCATGACTTGAAATCGAGGGTCAACGAAAGTTAGTCTCAAGGTTTCTACTGCATAGGGCGCTGTGAGTACGGAAGTAGATCAGTTCCACATTTGAATTTGAGTTCAATACGGTTCTTAACCTCTTCCCTAGTATGTAGTTTGAATCAACCATGATTTGTTTCTTATTATCGATTTTTGCATCATTCTTAAATATATCTTTTTAGCCTTAGCCCGTTGTTTGATTTTATTTCTTTGTGCTACCTTTGGTCTCTGTAGATTCGATCCCGAACCGCTACAATGTACATTTGTGCGCTTGCAGTGTTATCTCGGGCGAAAACCTGAGCTATCAAGTCTTCGGGCGCCGTTTATGGGGACCAATAGGGAGTCATAGAACTTAGGATTATTGCGTGCCTAAAGCATTTTCTTTATTTTGTTTAATCTTTTCTTTTTCTTCTTTGTTTTTGTGCTTTTAGGTGCATGAACAGGCATCACACTAGAAGCCAAGGGACATCGTTCTTGCTGAATTCGAACCTGAACCTTCACGTCTAGAGAGACAGAAGAAGAAAGAGATGTTGTTGGAGGTTATTGAAGAGTTTAAGTTCGCTGCAGTCATGGGTGATAACATCGGTGACGATATTCAAGTTCATCATAACCCTCTCTTTTCTGGAGCTCTTCGAGGAGCTAACCCACCTGCTGGTGGTGGTGCTAGTGCTAGTGCTCAGCAAGCTGGCCAGCAGAATGTTGCAGCTGCGGGGCAACAATGCGCAAATCAACCTCAACAGAGGATGACTCTAGCGCAATATGATACTCCGGAGGCNAGCGCAATATGATACTCCAGAGGCCTTCTATGCGAATCGTGCTTGAATTCGTCCGCCTCCCATTGAGAGAAGAGACTTTGAGATCAAGACTAGTCTCATTAACTTGGTGCAGCAGAACCAATATCATGGGTTGCCATCACATAACCCAATGCACCATCTGGATAGGTTTGAAGCCATCTGCAATACTATTCAGCACAACGGAGTGCCTGCTGATGCTCTGAAATGTAGGTTGTTCACATTCTCTATGAATGACAAAGCTACAAGATGGTACAATAGCCTATAGCATGATTCTCTGAGGACATGGGACGAGATCAAGGCTTCCTTCCTTGGGTATTTCTTTACGAAATCGTGGTCTATGTCTGTGAGAAACAAAATTGCAGGATTTTGCCAATTGAATGCTGAGAGTTTTCATGCATCTTGGGAGCGATTCATAGAGTATCTCAATGATTGTCCTTATCCTGGGTTCTCAGATTGGAATCTCCTCAACATTTTCTACAATGGAGTTGAGGAGAAATATCAGAACACTGTGGACACTGCTAGCAATGGCGATTTCAGTACAAAGACTGTGCAGGAAGCTTATCAATTGGTGAATAACATGGCGGATAGTCACGCTAATCGCATATCAAACTATGAGCGTGGTAAAGGAGTTGTGTCATCTGATGCAAAGAGAAATGATAATTTGTAGTCAAAGCTCGATGAGCTAATGAGGAGAGATCAGCAGAGTGTGAACTTTGTTGGTGAGCAGAACGAAGCACCTGTGCTTCAAGAGCAGAAAATGGGACAGATTTACAAGGAATACATGTCTGAGGAGCTGGCAGATGTGAATTACATTGGTGGTCAGGGAAACTTCGGTAATAGAGGTTTCAATCAACATAATCAATTCCTGAACAAGCCATACAATCATAATCAGAGTGTCTTCAACTCTAGTTTTCAGTACAAGAATCAGAAAAATGGCTTCGGAGATAGTGGCTATCAGCAGAAGTAGTTTGGTTAAGGAGGATTCAAGAATAACTATCAGTCGAGGTATCAGAATCAGAACCAACGACAGTTTTCTGCGTCTTCTCAAGATAGCGAGCTGAAGAAAATGTTGCAGCAAGTGCTGGAGAATCAGACAAAGTCCTCTGCGAACTTGAATCAAAAGGTAGATGACATGTACAGTGATCTCAATGGGAAGTTCGAGACATTGAGCACTTATATGAAATTCCTTGGAACACAAGTTGCTCAGACTTCTGCGAGCAACAGAGCTCCTTCAGTAGTTATTCCAGGCAAACCGGAAAAGAATCTGAAGGAGTACTGCAATACTATCACAATTCGAGGCGAAAAAACGACTGAAAGTTCGTCTGGGACAGAGATCGGTCGACCCCTACCCCTGGATCGGGCGATCCATGTCTCAGAAACCTATAGAAAATTGAGAGATTTTGCGATTGACCAATCGCCGGAAGCGATCGATCGATCTGGAAAACAAGACAAGGATTGATCGATCCTTATTTCCGGATCGATCGATCCCTGTCCTGATCAGAAGGTATCAGATTATGGACAAAAAGACAAGGATCGATCGATCCTTGTCCCTGGATCGATCGATCCCTGTCTTGACATGGAGGTATCGGATTTTCTTGATGAAATGAAGGCACATGAGATTGACGATGAGTATATACCACCCCTACCTTATGTTCCCAAGCCTCCATATCCTTCCAGACCCCGTCAAAAGATCAAGGCACGCGAGTAAGAGAAACTTAAGAATCTCGTTGGTGAATTACATGTGTGATTGCCTTTCGTTGAGGCAGTTAAGATGGTACCATCTCTTAAGAGGTACATGAAGGAGATTCTCTCAGATGGCATGACCTTAGAACAAGGTGTATTAGTTCTTACTGCGGAGTGTAGCGCAGTTCTTCAAAATATTACACCGGAGAAACGCGAAGATTATGGTCCTTTTGGTTTGCCTTGCAGGATCGGATCTCTTACTTTCGAGAGATGTCTGTGTGATTTGGCTCTAGAGTTAGCTTGATACCGCTGTTTGTCTCGCAGAGGCTGAACATGGTGAATTATAAGCCCACAAAGATGTCTTTGATACTTGCAGATCGATCAGTTAGCAAGCCAATAGGTATTCTCGATAACATTCCTGTTGGTGTTGGAAAAAGCTATGTATACACTGATTTCATAGTCTTAGAGCTTGACGAAGAACCCAAGGATCCTATCATCTTGGGTAGACCATTCTTATCTACTGCTAGAGCGATGATTGATGTTCAGAATGGTCAGATTGATCTGCAGTTGGGTAAGCTAGATGTGCGTTTCAATCTCGAGAAGTCAACCATGACGCCTACCATAGATGGGCAAACATTTTGGGTTGAGACATTGACTGAGGTAATTTAGGAGGTTGTGGAAGAACCTTATACTGAGAAGTCTTTCCAAATTTCCTTATCACGAGCTACCAAAAAGGATGGTCTATTGAGTAAAGACACAGTGGAGGTAGCTGAAAAAATGACGTTAAAGAAGTCCTGGATGGACACGTTAATTCTTTAGTGAGAAAACTCAATACCAAAAAGAAGGTGAAGGAGAAAGAGCACAATACTGAGGAGAGCTCTGAGTTGACATTGATTCCTCTTGGAAGCAATGGAAGCGCTATTGAGTACAAGATGAAGTGTAAGGGCAGATTCAGACCTTTCTACAAGGTCAGAGCCATCATTACGTCTGAGTTCAAAGAGAAAGGCGCAACTGCTGTGAAGAAAGCGATGAGTAGCATCCTTGAGCTGAAGATTTTCATTGGTGGATCTTGCTTCGGGGTGAGTTCCATGGCTCTTCAAGTTTGATCCATCGCCATTACAGCCAGGCTCGTGACTTTAAACAAGCGCTGAATAGGAGGCAACCCACTAGGTAATTTTCTTTTAGTTTTAGTTGGTTGTATAACATTTTTTGGCTTTTTGTTTTGGTTTTTGATGTTTTTGCGTTTTTCGTGTTTTTAGCCTTTGAATTGCAGGAAAAAGATCACCGACAAACGCACAGGGATCGGTCGATCCCTGTATCAGAAATGAGGCTATTCTACACGTTTTCAGGTAAGTTTGTTTTTTCCCGGTTCTTTTCATTTTCTTATCATTTTTATTTGCTACTTACCCCTTCCTCGAATTTTTTTTCACACCGAGAGGTGTGAGATAAGTCTAGGGGAGGTTACTGATGTTTTTCTTTTCCTTTTGGTGTTGTTTGAGTCATTTTTATTTTTCTATTGCGTCGGTTATGGATTGTGTATGCTTTGTGATGATTTTAGACTATTATCTCTACGCATTGCACTTTATTTTATATGATCATTGACCATTTTATTTGGACGTTTAGCGCAGGCAATCCAGAATAACTCATGACCAAACTCCCCACCAGAAATCTCTGGAACTCAGACTTTTGTCTGAAATGTTTTTAGCTCTAATCTTTTGTGGCTTACTAATTAATTTTAAATGTTTTGATCCAGGAACTTTAAGTCAGGAATCAAATCCCATCATTCAGGATTACATCCACATTTTTCTACCATTCTTTTCGGTAATCCAGAGTGACCAGACTCATATTTAGTCTGGCACCACAGACTTACCTATTCTCCTTGATTCTCCATGCATTTCTTTTTCATCTTATGTGCACACATGTGTAAAAACAATGGAGAGAATAGGGCAGACATGATCCTTCTAATTGCTTAGGTGGGATTGAACATTTTAGGTGGTTTAGACATGGTCCTGATTGTCTGATTTCTCGATGTTGGGTGTTTAGGTGGTTTAGATGGATATGTTGCATTTCTTCATGCTGTATGGGTGTTTTAGAATTTAAAAATGTCATTGATATGCTTTTTTTTTTCCAAATTTTCGTTTAGAAAAAAAAAGAAAAACAAAAATCAATTTAAACTTATGCATATCTAGTTTAGAAATTAACATTAGCATATTATTATGTTGATTAGATTCACCCTGAAGAATGCACATATTTGGTTGATTTTCTGATTGGTCGTTTGTACTTGGGTAGTTAGGGGACATGCATATCAATATACTCTTTCTCTCCTGCGATTTTTCATAATGTCTTGCATTTCTGACGCAGTTTTGATACCCCCAAACACTCTAAGCCTCACCACTAAAAGTTCTAGAATGTCTAGCCTGATTCTTTGATTATGAGTTCTTTGGTGAAAAGTTTAACGCCTTTCTTAAGTGAATGTAGAGAGTTATTAACATGGAAGCTTAGTTTGCAGGTCCAGACTTTAGAGTTTGGATTGGCTTGGGAGGTTATGCAGCGATTCTTGGGGAGAATGTTCTAACTGTTCTAAGTCTTTTTTGTTAGCGAAAGTAGCGCTGAGTAAGGTTTTCTGAAAGCATGCGATCCAATGGTTTTTGAGTTTCTTTTCTCGTAGGCTTAATCTTCGTTTCCTTTACTTGAGGACAAGCAAAGATTCAAGTCAGGGGGATTTGATGTATCAGTATTTTAGTAGGTTTTCACTACGGTTTTCACACTAGATCTAAGGTTTTTAGTATGTATTCAGATTGTTTTGGCGCGAAATTGTGTTCTTTGTTGTTTTTACAGGATTCGAGTTTGAATGTGCGAAAAGAATGCATTTTGGATGGATTTAAAGCGTTGAAGGAAGGGTTNAAAGTGTCGAAGGAAGTGTCCGTGCAAAGCTGCAAAAAAAACCTGAATTTTGGACACAGATCGATCGATCCCTGTCTGGATCGATCGATCCCTATCCCGATTTGCGGACCGATTTTACGAAGAACCATACCGAACTTATTTCGAACCAGATTGCAACAAAAAGACCTAAGCTCGTGTTTTCCTTATCAAAATGCATTTTAGAGTTTTTTTAGAGAGAGATTAAGTTTGTAACCTATGGAGAAGAAGTCTTTTTGTTCTTCAATCGAGAAGTCTTCGGAACCCTATTTACTTTTGTTTATGCATAATACAATCATGTCTCTCATGAAATTGATCTGTGTTTTTGCTATTTCCATGAGTGAGTAGTTTGTTTGTTGGGTTTAGGAATTCTGACATAGGGATTCATGAGTTGTTGATATATAATCGCATGATTAGGGATATAATCTAATGGATCTTCGTCTATAATTGTTCGTAATGCATGAAACNTAAACTGAACTGATGACTTAATTTCTGAACTTAGGTAATTTAACTGCTGCAAGGTGAATGTTTAAATGCCTGAAGGAATTATAGATGACCAATTCTTCTTGACCCAATAGAAGTTGATGTTTAAGTGAATTGTGAACCTATCAAACCTGTTAGTACTGCACGACTAGAAATCGAGGACCAAAGGAAGTTAGTCTCGAGGTTTCTAGTGCATAGGGCGTTGTGAGAACGGAAGTAGATCAGTTCCACTTTAGAATTTGAGTTCAAGACGGTTCTTAACCTCTTCCCTAATTTGTAGTTTGAATCAACCATGAATTGTTTCCCTAAGAATACCCGATGCCCAACACTTCTTTGATAGTTTTGCAACTTTACGTTGCTGTCTACTTTTCTTTGCTTTTTTATTCTCGATTTTTGCATCATTCTTAAAGACATCTTTTTAGCCTTAGTCCGCTGTTTGATTTTATTTCTTCGTGCTACTTTTTGTCTCTGTGGATTCCATCCTAAACCACTACAACGTACATCTGTGCGCTTTCAGTGTTATCTCGGGCAAAAATCTGAGCTATCACAACTTCCGTTGGGTAAGCTTAGTTTGGCATACTTTAAGCTCTTCTAGACATTTAATCGAACACCTTTCGGGCGTGAAATGTATACATGTCAAGATCTAGTTTTTATCCTAGATCTAGCATTAAGACCACCTAAACCATAGAGATCTAAGTCCTATCTATCACTAAACACCATTACCTAACCACAAATAATCTCAAATCCACAATTCCCAAGATCCAAGAAAAGACTACTCACACATCATATGAGAGACGAGAGAAAAGATGAGAAATATAAGCATGAATTAATAGATAAAAGATTTGAGAATCAAGAGAGACTCTTGATCTAAAAGATTAAGAGAATCAACATACAACATAAACAAAAGTGTTAAAAAGAGAGGTTTTTAAGCTTAGGGAAAGTTTTTTTTTGTTCTTGGAACATAAGAGGTCTATTTATACTAAAGGAGGGAGATAGGAAGCCCTAAAAAGGGCATTTTCGGACAACGGCAACGAGCCATCAACCTGGGAGGTCGATGGGAGCTTGCACGAGGTCGATGGGAGCTTCCCTTTTGCAGCAAGAGGGTTGTTTGCTGGAAAGGTGACCAGACATCAACCTGGTGGTCGATGGGAGATTCCCTTTAGTGACTCTTGTGGCTTTTTGCTCCTCTTTGATGCCTTGTTGATCCCAAATTCTTCCATAGCATTTTCCTCCTCTTTTCCTTGATTTTTTATCTCCAAATCCACCTTGAATTCATCCCTAGAGTCTCCATAGATCCATCCAAAGTTGCACCTATAAAATGCAAAGAAAATGTATGCAAATGCAATTTGCTTCATAAACTAGACTCTAGACTCAAACTAATGCATTCTAAGACTTATATGCCATATATGCAACCTAAAAGTGGATGACACTAAGCTAAAATGCATCTACATATGCATGCAAATATATACATATCAGTTGCATATATCAGTTTGACCATCAAGTACCAGATCTAGTGATTTAAAAGCTTTTGGAATCTAAATCTACCTAAAAACAGTAACTAGGTGATCAAGTTAGCTACAACATTAAAATCAAGCAAAGATGAAGAACTCTTCGATCATTCCCTACATCATTTCTATAAACTCATCAATTGATGGATACTTTGATTATCTACAACCTAACAAGTGACTACTCAGACATGGAAAGAGGAGAAAAGCAATCAAAATCAAAAGAAAAAATTTCAAATAGTATTAAAAACAATAAGGGTTTAGAGAACTTCTCTAAGATGATACAAGAGTAGAAATCTATCTCCCAAATGCAAGAATAGAGATCGAAATCTCCAATTGATTTATGGACTATATGCCTCTATTTCAAATCTATTTTTCGTGCTATTAGGGTGGATCTCCCCTCACAAAAGGCTAAAAACAGCTATATATAGCATTAAGTCAAGAAAATTTGGTTTAGGTTAAGTTGGGATCCTAGTAATGCTGTGACCGGTTTAGGGTGATTTTTTGTCCTAGACCGGTGTTAAAATCTGACCAGCCGGTCAGGGAAACTTGTGGCACCGGTTGGTGCTCATTTCTTTTCAAAACCCGGTCACAACTCACTTCTCGGCACACTACAGCCTCAAGGCAGATAGACCAGTCTTTACTAAATCGCTTATAACTTTTTATCTAGAGATCCAATTGCCTTGAAACCAACTTCATTTGAAAGCTATCTCAAAACTCTAGTAACGGCACAGATTTCAATGAAATTGATTGAGAGTAAAGCCTCCATCGAAGATGATCTTTCTGATGCATCAAAACTGTCCATAAACTGACTTTTGCTCCAAATGTGTCCAAATTGCTCCAAAATGCATTGTCCGACATGAAATGACTTTTAACACTACAAATACCAAAAAATACCATTTTTGATAAAGAAAATCATAAAAAAGCTCTAAAACTGAAAAACCTAACTAAAAACATGTAAAAATACGGTTTATCAACTCTCTTGGACTTAAACATTGCTCGACCTCGAGCTAACAAGTCTAAAAACTGAGGATAAGTTTGAAAACATGGAAACTGTGAAGAACCATCTCTTATCTTACCTTTGCAATCCATGAACAACCGAGTTAGATTTCATATAGAACTTCCATGTACTCAGTCAAAAACTCAACAACCATAACGATTCCAATCCACAATCTACCCAAATGATCTGAAATCTCCAATGCATACTCTTTAAGTTATAAGTGGGCAGTCTCATTGAGGGAATATCGATCAATAGAACAAGTGACTCAACCCAATCAACTTCCTATATAAGTACTTTAGCCCTTCATAAAATTCTACTCCCTATTTTATTTTATTTTTTTGCTTCAGAGGTTGATTTTCCCAACTTTTCTAGGGTATCATTTTATTTTTTTCTATCAAACCTCCTTTGAGAATCGATTTTTTTCTACTTTTCTAAGGTATCATTTTATTTTTCTATCGATCTCATTTTCTTTCTTTTATTTTCTTTAGTACACATAAATGGAATAAGTCTCCATGAGTTCATAGGTTTCATATTTTTAGTTAGAATTATTGCCCCTTTTTCTCATTTCATTGAACCTTAAACCAATTTTAAAGGAAAGAAATAGTAAAAAGAGACAGAACTTGTTAACGGTAATTTCATTCCCTTAGAGTCCGGCAATAGCTAGACCAAGGAGATACAAACAAACTCCCTAGTTGTAAGTGTAAACCAAGACCATACCCAAAGACACACTACAAAGTCGAGGTGATAGCCAAGGTAGGACGGATATTCCCCTTAGTTGATGTAAATCTTAGGAGATAAAGACAAATATCTTAATGAATTTATGGAAATATTCCTTTTTGTATAAAATATACTCGAACATAGAAGTTATCCATAAAATATATGGAAATACTTTCATTCGAAGGCTATAAATACAAAGGGAAAAACCCTAATTCAAGGATCCGAAAGTTTACACAAGAAACACTCATTGTAATCGATCTCTCTTTATTATCAATAAAGAAGAATCGTTTTACATCTCTTAAGTCTCTAAAGTTTCTTTTTCTCATCTTTCGTAAAACCCAAAAACCGACGATATCTTTTGTTCTTGTTCTTCTCCATAGAAGAATCACCAAAAGAACCCCAAACAGAACTCACTAGAACGTTTAGCATAGGGCTTGAAAGAGGAGTCTATTCAAAGTATACCAAGCCCCAAGATGAGAGTGTTAAGTTCATTAAGTGCGGGGTAGCTTTGAATTTCTCAAATATCTAGGTGATATGGTGCCTTGTTAGGTTGATTCGCTAAAGAGTTTTCCATTCAGTCTTCTTGTAGCTAAACACTGAAGTTATGGTCACGGGGCATAGAAAGAGACAGTTAGTTTCCGGACTAAAGAAAAATTTTGACACGATAAAACAATTTAGAACTCCATGAAAATCACTCAAAATTTAAAAACAAGAACAAGTAAACGGTTGTTAGCAACAATATAAATCCCCCTGGCCTTAACTTGAATCGTTTTGGCGCAAAATTAAGCAAGAAGAGATAATAAGTTAAATGAAAATAAGAAATTGAAGGATTTGGTATGAGAAACCTGTTTCGAGATCATAGCTCTGTTTTATGCCAAAATCGTATATACTATACCATAAAATTTGCGGATGAGGGTGGATATGCTCTAGGACCGGCCGAATGGCCGTTTTTGGCTCGAACCGGTCGTGGAGTGCTTGTCGGCCGGTTCGGGGCACATGTGTCCTAACATCGGCCGTGTGCCCGTGGGTAGCATACACCGGTCGTTGAGTGTTCTCCATTCAGTCGTGGCTCCTTCTCGGTCGTTTGGTGTTTTTCCTCGGCCATTTTGCATTCCAGTCGTCCGTTTTAAATTCCGATGGATAGGGGAGTGTTCTAGAGAGTCATTGATGATACCAAAATGTTTTAAAACATTTTTATTTTGGAATTTTTCGAAAGAATATGAAAATTTGGACACTTAGATGTTCTTGGATTTTTGAACCTTCTTTTTGACCGGATCAAGAACTTGCTTGGATTGTTGGTCGTTGTTACTCGAATCTTTGAGTTTTCATGGTGAATTTCAGTACGCCAACTTGATTCTCATCCATAAATGGCACTTTTGGCTACGCCAAGTTCATTGGCTAGCCGAAAAAGACTTAATGTTAGCCAAAAAATATAATTCGGAAAATCAAAATTCTAATCGGGCTGTTTTGTTTATAATGTTCACTTTGCTCGGACATCTTTGATTGTTTGAGTTGATTTGCTTGGCGGATACTTAAAATCTCCATGTTTCTTTTTGTTAAGAAACGTGATCTTCTTGGCAAATTTTGATTTTGACCATTCCAAGGTCGGTTTCTCTCGGGCATAGCACCTATCATATAGTGTTAGTTCATAAGATAAAAGTTCGGGTTTTGTTTCCTCTTTTGTACTAATTAAGAAACTCCAGAAGATCTTTTATCTTGTGGTTTTTTTGTTTATTTTCGTTCAAGTCCTTTCAACATGAAATCTATATGTGCTATCCTCCATATTAAAGTCTTTTCATCCATTTATCCTTGATTGTATGTTGTGATTTGCTTGACGGAACAAGGATTTGAAGATCTTGCCAAGAGAAATACCTAATCAAATGAACATGAAAGGAGCTTTTGTTATGTATAAGTTGTTACCCATGTTCAAATTGTATGATGAGATAGTTGAATCCATGGACCAAGGGATGTTATCCACTTAGAAAGATGGTGATAAGGGTGTTAGATTAAGCTATTGAGCAAAAATCTTTGACTAAAGACAATACTAGCCTAATTCACTCTCATGGCAAGAGGTCATTTCCTTATCAATC
>OVAN01013548.1:0-12762 GCA_900406275.1 Anastatica hierochuntica
TTTGTTTTACGAATCCTGTTACGTTTTCACCGCTAATTTCATATCACTTCGTAATTTGTTCCGTATTATTCTATTTTCATTGTTAACTTGTCTCGTTTCGTAATTCGAATATCGTTAACCTAAATCTCGCATACTGCTCGTTCATACGTTTTACTCACGCTGTCTTGTNTATCTCGCAGATAAATTTCGTATTTCTTATTCACTAATTCGCTAACTCGCTATCTTGATCTGTCGATCTTTGGCTACAGAATCTGTGAACTACATATCATTGACAATGAGAATTTCGGTTCCCACATTACACTGTTAGAACTAGGATACTCGCCGACAGCTCTCGCGGCCACGACTTATCACCTGTTGTAACGCTCAACGCAGATTCGGAATAAGATATCTATTTCTCTATTTTCTTTCGATTCTCTTTTACTTTTATCTCGTCGTCCGTTTTCTTTGTACTTTTGATCTATCGTTGTTTGGCTTTGTAGAAATCCAAGACCTCAAGGAAAGTTAGAGTTTCGTGACTTTCCTTCGAATAAGAAAATCGACACTGCGAATTAAGGGTCCCACATAGGCGCAATTGCTTACGCTTAAACAGGAATCAAGACACATTTAAGGGGAATCAAGAGGAACTAAATGCACAGTCAACCCGCATAGATGAAGGAAGATTTGCCGAAGGAAATGGAGCTGCCATTACGATTTGCAAAGGAGCACTATGAAAGGGAGTAGAGGGGCTAGGAAAAAGAGGCTGGACAGTCTCAACTAAAACACTTAACAATCTTTCTCTTTGTATTTATAGCTTCAAATATTACCTTGTAAGGAAATAAATACAAAGTTTCTAGGAATATTGCTTGTCTTGCAACCCGACAAAACTCTAACCCTACTTTCTGAGTTGGACTTGAGCTCTTTCATTTGTCGCTAAAAGGAGGGGGGGGGCTTATCCGTTTTCATCACTCCTTCACAACCAGGTAATTCAATAAATCTTTTGCGTCTTTCGTGGTCTTTTGTAGTTGTAGGTGAACATGTCTGCTGACGAACATAACAATGTAAACAACACTGCCAACACGGGTGTCACTGAGAGCACTCCAGTCGGCACCGTCGACCCACTAGCTCTAGCTGTCGATCTGTAAGTTGCACAAGATGCGATAGCTAAGCTTTCGGAGAACATGCAAGGGATTTTCACCTTACTAATGGACGCAACAAGTAGGCAAGAAGAGCAGGGTGCCAAGTACAGCAATGGTTGGCCGACCTGGCACAGACTCAGCTGAAGCAGAAAAGTACGCATCGACTCCTTGACGACACCTTCTCCACATGACCCGACGATGGCACGCCAATCTGAAAATAATGGAGAGCAGATAGAAAGAGCAAGAGGGGGGGGCTGGATTTGTGACCTTCAAGGAATGCAACAATATCATCTAATCTATTGGTGTTGAAGGTGGAACACTTGCGGTGAGGGATCGATCTTCTTGAGCTCAGCTAGGTCGCCTTCAAGGTCGAAAATCCTTAACTTTTTTGACTTCAATACGAATTAAAAAAAAAAATCAAACAAGGAAAACATGTGAGATAAAGTTGAAGATAGGGAACAACCAAAATGACGACATGCATAGGTCGCCTATCACCGTCGACGTTCCAATCCCTGCGCATGTTTGTGCACATAGATGAAAGATACGAAAATTAATGAAGTTAGAAAGGAGAAAAGGTCAAGATGTGGTACCAAATTAAAGATGAGTCTGGCCATTCAGAAAGAAAGAGTGGTAAAAAGGTAGAACATTCCTGAATATTAGTGGTTCAATCCCCGACAAAAACACTGATGAAAAAAATTAAGTTTAGTTAAAATTCCAAATAAGGTAGAGTTAACGTTCGATAAAATCGAATCTACAGCTGTAACTTTCTAGTAGGGAATAAAACCAAAGGGTTTATTGGCTTGATTGTACTAAAAACCTCTGCACCAAAATGGTCACTTTTAGAAATCATAAAAGAAAAAAAACCAAATAGTCCACATTCATCATTAGTTTACGTCATAATCCCTACAAAGATTTTGACTCAATCAAAAAAAAAAAAAGAATCAAGAGTTAGAAACACACCAAAAGAAAAAGAAACATCATTACCAGAAACACCCTCTCACAGACTTACTTCACACCGTCCTCGGTGTGAGTAGTAGTAAGAAGAGTGATAAAAGAACATCAAAAGAAAAGAGAAAATAAAAAAATAAAAATAAAAAGACTAATGATAAGGTATCAGATACACCGAGATCATGGAGATGGAGTGTCTTTGTGTACTAATCTGGATGGTCTTGCAGAATCAGCGCACCATGCTTGCTTCCCTTGGTGCATGCTTATCTCTCCAGAGCTAGAAATCCTAGCAGAGTTCTCGTGAACATCATCAGCAGCGGTCGAGCATGAGAAATAAGCAGCCTACTGTGTAATCCCATGCCAAACTCATCAGAATAAAGCATTGTTGGTCTGCACCGCATTATTCTAGAAGGCCTAAAATTCATCTGTAGGTGGTGGAGGCGGCAGTAGGATGAATGTAGTCAGATCATAAGGGTATGATAACCCCTGAAAAGGCCCAACAACCTGTGTGAAGTAGGGTGGAGCACATGTCTGAGTATCAGGAACAAGTCCAAAGTCAACATCACCAACATGCTGCACTGGCTCAATGAGAGGTGTAATAGGAGCTCCTCGAGAATCCCCCTAGCCCCGAAATAGGCCAGAGGGTTGCAAAGATGGCCAAGAGGCACGAACTCCAAAGCCCCTTGACTATGAAGTCCACTAATCTCTGGCTAAGGTAGTTGGGTGTGTAAAAAATCTCTCTCCCTGTTCTGAAATCTGTAATTAAACAGACCGCCAACTATTAGATGGCCCATTGGCCCACAAATGATGCCCTTGTGAGTCAGCGTGGCTATGTCAAATTTGTGCACATCAAGGCTCTGGTCATAAATCTCCCAATGTGCTACCTCTAAATCAACCCCACAGTGGCTCATGATTTGAGATCACCGCTCCAAACCCATAGATCTTCTGCTTCTTCCCATCCAATTTGTTTCTCCTGTAATCCACCAAGTAATACGCTAGAATCGATCCCATGTTAAATTCAGAAACATGTGGATAATCAGGAAAAATATCCGGAGCCAGAAGATACTTCAATCTAAGAAAAATCAGGACAAGCTGCTGATAACACCAATATTTTTACTGTTTTTAGTTGAATTTTTACT
Source organism: Anastatica hierochuntica (assembly GCA_900406275.1). NCBI lineage: Eukaryota > Viridiplantae > Streptophyta > Magnoliopsida > Brassicales > Brassicaceae > Anastatica > Anastatica hierochuntica. The sequence goes on from OVAN01013548.1 coordinate 3,203, forward strand.
TATTTATTGATGGGTTTTTTAACGCTTTTTTCGACCGCTAGAGGTAGTTTTCTCGTATTTGTGATTTTAGTAGGTCATATCATATAAAAAGGATGGAGAAACATGCTAACTGGACCTCATTCATATTTCCAAACAAGTTTTATTGACAGATCAAGAAGATAGAAACTCAAACACTTGAATTTTGCATTTTGTCAATCTGGACAGATTCTCTGCATCAAAAAGATCGCCTTGAAAAAAGGTCTTGTCTTTATTGGACTTAACTGAAACTCGGTCAGACGATAGCATTTTAAGTTAGCTTTCAAATGAAAGTGGTTTGAAATTATTTGAAGCTATGACCGAGAAGTTACACCCATTTAAGAAAATATATGTTTGTCTGCCTTGGAAATGAAGCAAGTGGAGTAGTAGGAGTGCGGTGACCAGGTGACGTGATTTCTAGCACTGGCCAAGTGTCCATTTTTGTCTCAGACCAGTTTGGGACATATTTTGGGGGCAAAGACAGATTTTATTTCATATCTTTCAGTTCGCTTAACCGATTTCGATTTCGTCAAAATCGACATAACCTCGGACGACCTAAGAAAACCTAGCATTATAAATACTTGTTTTTAGCTTTTAGAATAGAGAAAGCCACAAATTTTACAGAGTTTTACAGAGTTTTTTTGAGATCTTTTTATTGTTCTTCAAGTTCTAAGTGTTCTTAATCTTATTTATGATGGTTCTTCCATGTTTACTTGCTGTGTTTTTTGCTCCATTTCTGAGTAATTCGTTTGTTAGGTTTTTAGGCTTCTCAAAGATATCATGTTATCATAAGTTGCTAGTATTTGAGTAGGGATTCATATTTTCTTTGTTTCGATTGATCTTATTACATGATTACTTTACCGCACATATAGTAGTCTGTCCGTAAGTTGATTTTCATTCCAAAAGCTTGTCAAATCATATGAACTTACATCTTTGACAAGTTGAGTTGCAAGGAGGCTTCGAAACTAGATCACCTTGGCTGAGTGAACTTATCGAGACCTGAATCTAAATAATCCATGTTTAGTTTCTACAAGGTTGTCCAAAAGGCATTGTCCCTTGGTTCTTTAAACATAGAATCCCGAACCTCGAATGTGGAGAGAATCTAAATTAGTGTTTTGGAGTTTTAGACGTTGCTTAGTTCTAATCCCTAAACATTATAGGTTTTTGATGCATGACTCTGTGCGAATGTTCTATATGCCTAACGCTTTTCCCTATTTATTTACATCCTTTTATTTACTTTAAGTTGTTGTCATTTCTTTTTAAACTCACAAAACGACCTATTTATTTTCTGTTTTAGCTCAAGTCAATCCTGAGATTCGTAGCGTACAATCTAAGTCCTCGTGGGATCGATAACCTGAAGTACTACAACTACGTTGTTCACGTTGTCGGGGACTTTCTTCGTTACCTACAATGTTTTCATTGATTTTAGTCTATAACACTTTATTTTTCAGTTTTGACGTTTTTTTCGTTTTTTTCAGGTCTTATGCAAAGGATATCTTCTTTGGACTACCCATCTACATCCAATCTTCCCATTGACATCATTGAACGTACCTTAAGTAGACAAAAGAGAGAAAGATAACTGTTATGGAAAATCTGAACCAGAATCCTCCTCACGGACAGCCACATCTTATGGAAAATCAAGTCGTTCTCACTGAACAAGAAGATGTAGTTGCTGGAAATGAATTTGCCGTCGCCCCTGCTGTTCTTGTTCCACCTCAACCAACCTTTCTGCCATTGTTGGACTTCAAGGAGTCCTAGAGAACCTATAAGCACCTCTTGGTTCCGCCCCCATTCCGCAAAACCAAACTGGAAGAGGAAATGCACATGTTCGAGTGGTTAACCAACAAAAATTTTCAGCTGGGAATTTAGTGGGATTACAATAACTTCCACAACTACTTCAAGCCTTAATTCAATAAGGTTTACCTCAAAATCAGCCCCCTAAGGACGAGCTCAACAAAATCAGCCTCTTCATCCACAAACTATTGAAGATTTTGATTCTTCTGATGCATTTTTCTTGGATAGTAATCCAATTCATCCCCCTCAACCTCAAAGGAAAGATTTTGAGATTAAACCTGATATCATAGCCTGAGTGAAGTAAAATCAATTCGATGGGCTGACCAGTGAGCATACTCTTGACTATATCATTATATTTTAGGAGATATGCAATACTACGTGCACAAATGGAGTTCCACCAGACTACTTTAAGTGCAAGGTCTTTACATTCTTACTGAATGAAAAAGCTCTTAGATGGATTAATTCGCTGCCACCTCAGTCCATCACTACTTTGGACGAGTAAAAGGGTGCATTCCTAAACCAGTTCCACATTAAGCAGCGATCAAGCTCCATTCGAAGCAAAACCTAAGGCTTTCATCAAGGACCTACTGAATCCTTTTATGAAGCATTAGAAAGATTCGAGTACACGAGGGGTTCAAACCATGGTTTCTCTAAAGGAAATCTATGAAACATCTTCTACAATGGTATCAACCATAAGTACAAACTTTCTCTAGACACGACCACCAATGGGAGCTTCATGACCAAATTCGTACCTGAAGCCAAGCTTTTGATCAAGAACCTAGCTACTAGTGATGCCAGTAGTGATCCTATTTATGATAGAAACGTGAGTGGAACCAACACTTCAATGGAAGCTACACAAATTTCAGAACTAAAGACGACGATTTCTTAACTACTAAAAGATAGACGAAAAGTTCATGATGTTGAGACCATTGGAGATGCTAATGGAGCTCCAAATATGGATAATTTAGAATATGGAATAGTGGAGAATGAAGAAGAAGTGAACTACATTGGTAAATATTTCAGAAACAAGGGATACAACCATGGATACCGAAATAACTCAAATTTGTCCTACCGAAACACTAATATCGAGAACCCTCCAGATCAGTTCTATCCACCTCAAAACGTCCAACAAGGAGCTTCCTATCAGCCTAAGCAACAACTTTTCAACATAAGAATTTACCAAGTGAAACAAAGATGTGGGGTCAAGTTTTACCCCAACTAAAACCTAGCTGCAAGTGTACAACATCCGCAATAATATTTAGGGATCGAATTCACAGGAACTAAGCTAAGAACTAGATATGCAAGGGTGTTGGCACTATTTTTATGGTCTTATGAATGCAAATGAACCTACTCTATATGCTAATTTACAAATGATAGATCAATGAAAAGATATGCGTCTAACGACAGGAAGTTAGAGTAAACAAGCAGGAGTTAGAATTCGACTACGGGCATAATGTTTCGGTCTAAAACAAAACCACTAAAGTAGATCCTCTCCAATTTCGAGGTTCGGGATTCTATATCTAATAACCAAGGGTGATCGTCTTTTGGACGACCTTGTAATGAGTAAACACGCATTAATTAATCAAGACTGATTGTTCACAATTCTAAGTTGGTCTACTTTCAAAACCTACTTCGAAAGGCTCATTACATACTAGATCCAGCAGTAAGTCAAGCTTTTGGAATGCAAACCACTATAGATCTATTCACAAACAATTTTCATATTTTAACAACATTAACGTATGAACAAAGATGATAACGTTACAGATAAAACCTAATTGAGTAGTAATCGTATTCAATAAACTCATTGACTCCTTGCAATCTATTTTCTAAAATGTAAACTAATAGATTAAAAGCATGTAAACACGAAATCAATCATGGCAGCAAGCATTCATATCAAATCAAAGGGAGAAAGATAGATAAAACAGAATGCTGGAAGAAATATGGATGTATTGAGATGAGATGGGTCCTTTGGAGGCTACAAGGGGCACGACCCCAAAGGGTGTCGTCCATGCCTCCTTAGAAACTTATTCGATATAAAACCTAAACAAATCTCATCAAAAAAAAGCTAAAAGATACTATTTATAGTACATTTTCTCATTAGGTCAAAATGTGTAAAATCGCGCCTTAAGACCTTGAAATGTTGAGTTGAAGAGGTCTTCATGTAAAGAGGTCTTGAGTTGAGTTCTTGGGCATAAAGATGCTTGAAATATATCTACTTGATTCTGGAGCATGTATGGTTCGAAATCCAAATTGTCTTCCTTTTATTTTGGCCTTTCTGTACACCCTTCATTTGCGAGACAGCTGGAACAAGCCTAAGTAAAATTGGTGTAACGCTTTGTCTATAGCTCAAATGATGTAAGACCACCTTGATCTAAAAGATAATTTAATGCTACAACACCTATCCAAATTTTATCATAATCCACTAACACCAGAGTCAAGATTAAATAGAACCCTCAGTAATAATTACATGTCTAGCATCGTCCCTAATTAAGCCATGATAGAAAAGACTGACTCAGGATCTCCATTTCTAGGTCTTTTCGAGGGAGTATCGATCAAAGAACACATAGACCTAACTCAATCAAGATCCTAACATTTTACAGCCCACAATTGATTCCTTTCCTCTTCCTTATTCACTTTGTAAATGCTTTTTAGATGTTGATTTTCTTTATTTTTCTAGGGTATCATTTTATTTTTACTACCGGTCCCTCAGAATCGAAAGGTATCATTTTATTTTTCTATCGACCGCTTTATTATTATTTTTTCTTTTAAGCACGTTTGGACTTATTGGCTCTCGTTCATTGCCCTACATCCAAAATCCATCAAAAGCATCATTTTGAGGATTTTTATTAAAAGGGAACATGGGAACCGTAGAATAATGCTTTTAAATCTGAAGAGAAGTTTGATTCAATGCATACCAAGCCTCAAGAAAAGAAAATTATGTTTATTAAGTGTTGAGGCTTAGGATTACCCGGATATCAAATGATATGGTGCCTTGGTTAGCTGATATACCTTAGCTTTCACGAATGGTTAACTGTAGTCAAGCACTGACACTATGGACACTAGTCCTTAATCACATGGTTAATATAAAGTCAAGCTCGTTTTTGGACTGTTTTAACTAAAGAAAAACGTTTTTGTTTGAAATTTTTTGAAAACGACTCAAAAATTTAGAAAAAGAATCAAAAACAAAGAAAAAGAAGCATTGTAACAATAAGAATCCCTCCACACTTATACTGTTCCAATGTAAACACTACAAGAAAATGTTGATTTGCGAGGAAGCTTTTACTCGCAAGTTCTTCTCAGATCATGATTTGCGTGGAATTTTCGAGTAAAAGTTTCCCTTCTCTATACGTTACTCGCATATTACTCGCAAATTTGCGAGGACAAGATTTCCTCGCCATTTCCTCGCAATTTTGCGAGTAAACTGCGAGTATATGTATGCGAGTGAGCTACGATCAATTTGTAAATAGTATGGTGGTGACGCTGAAATCTTCAGATTTTGTTCTGGACCCTTCAGAAATGGTTCTGAAAACTTTAGATATGGTTCTAAACCCTTTAAAAATGGTTCTAAGCCCTTCAGAAATCAGAAACGGTTCTGATCCCTTCAGAAACGGTTTTGAACCCTTCAGAAACAATTATTGACCCTTTAGAAAATATATTGTCATTGGCAAGTGTAACGTATATGTGGTCGATCATAATTTATTTAGTAGGAAAATTTGGATTCTTGTCGTCGACCCGAAAAAGATCACAACTATCCCTAATTGCCCAACAACATCTACAAGTGTCATTTTTAATAGTTTTGAACAATTAACAATTTGTAAATAGTATGGTGGTAATCTGGAAAACTTCAGAAACGGTTATGAACCCTTCATAAACAATTTTATACCCTCCAGAAACAATCCAAGCTGCGGGTAGATAAGGGTTTGGATTAGAAACAATTTGTAAATAGTATGATGGTCACTATGTAAACTTCAGATATAGTTCTGAACCCTTCAGAAACAGTTCTGAATCCTTCAAAAAAAAAAATAGTGGACCCTTTAGAAAATATATTGTCATTGGCAGGTGTAACGATTATGTGGTTGATAATAATTTATTTAGAAGGAAAATTTGGATTCTTGTCGTCGATCCTGTTTGGGTCAAAAATGGTCACGACTAAATCGATTGGTAAAAGCGTAACGAAAAATTCGTCTCTCTTTCGGAAATGAAAATCGTGAGAGGATTATCAATTTTGAGCTACTTGCCATCTAGTCAATCTCATCTTGACCAAATGTTGAAGCTCTGCGTCTAGCAAACCATAGGTGATCGCTTCGCAAAATCCAGTCACTCGCGGGAAACTAAATATGGAAATATCAAAATCAACATCCGAGACCCCCGAAAGATTTCAGTAAACGAGTTTCAAAGCGATAAGAAGTCACCGTATACGACGGATAACCGCGTCGCTTCGGAAATACGAGCAATACGAACAACGGCAAGTCTAGCCGCTCGTTGGGCGACTAGACTCGTGCAAAGTCTAGTCGTGCGATGGGCTACTAGACTCGTGTCAAATCTAGTCGGGCGACTAGACCCATGACACGTCTAGTCGCCCGGGCAGCTAGATGCGGACAACGTCTAGTCGCCCACGGTTGACTACACTACGTCTTCTCGATCATTTTCTCCCATTAATCTTGGTTCGATTGTTTCTTGTTTCGTCTCGATTGGAGTCTCCGTTGAAGTTTCACTGTAGTAATCATAAAGACTTGTAATTTTCATAAAAACTTTGTATCGATCGTATAAAACGATAACGGTTAACTCGAACACCGACATTTTCTTAACTAAACGATCGATCTTATCATTTCGCAAAATCGTCACTGCGTAGTCGTACGAAGAACGATTTCTCCGAAAGAAATCGTAAAAATCACTTGGTCGCTAAACGGCCCAGAAAGGCCCAAAACGCGATAAAAGTCNAAAGGCCCAAAACGCGACAAAAGTCCACTTAAGATTTCGGAACGAGAACGGGCCCAACAGCATCAACAATTTACCCGAGTTCCGCGAAAGATAAAAGGAAAATACGATAAAGTCAAAGTCTAAAGATAAATATGAAAAATAAGGAATATTCGCGAAAAAAGAAATATTTCCGCGCAGGGATATGCTCAAATCTAAGTCAGAAAAGGAAACGAGATCAACTTACGAAGGCATATAAAAGAGGGGCTAAGGAGAACGAGGGCGGACACAGAGAAATTTCTTCACAATTCATATTTAGATCTTTAGGTTTATTTTCGTTTTTGCTAGCGAGTTGCGTCTCAGTTAGGTTTACAAGCCTTACGTTGTTAGAACTAGGATACTCGCCGACAGCTCTCGCGGTCACGGCTTATCACCTGTTGTAATGCTCAACGCATATTCAGAATAAGATCTCTATTGCTCTATTTTCTTTCAATTCTCTTTTACTTTTATTTCGTCACCTGTTTTCTTCGTACTTTTGATCTATTGTTGTTTGGCTTACAAGAAATCCGGGACCTCACGGAAAGTTAGGGTTTCCTGGCTTTCCTTCGAATACGATAATCGACAGTGCAAATTTCGGTTCCCACAATTTGGCGCTAGAAAGAGGGATGACTATTCATTTAGGGTACGGATTAATCTAACTCGCAGCCGTAAAACGCTAGATCGAACATGACTACAAGCGATCAGAACAATAACTAGCTCATGATGGCGGCAGTGCCAATAACGACGCTGAAAACACTCTGGTGACGAACAACACAACGGTCAACGCTAAAGCAAACACCGTGGCGTTCGAAGATGTTCTCGACTCTCGAAAAGAAGTCGGCTGAACAAGACAAACTGACTTGCTCTCTTGCTAAACAGGTTGAAACCCTAACCGTGAGGACTAGAACTATTCTTCTGCATGGAGCTACCAGACTCAGCGGAAGAAGACTCGACTTCACCACTCCGCGTGACTTACTCTAGAACGCGCTGGAAAATCCATCGAGACAAAGCCCCGATGTAACCACCCCTATCGCGCCTCAGAATAACGTGGAAGATCCCCCAAATCCTGAAAAGGAAACGGAGGATAACGAAGTCGAGCGAATTTTCCTAGACTTAAGCTATCAATCCAATTCCACGGATGAAGACGCTTACGTACACCCAAGAACGGTTAAGCGTCGCGCAACGCGGAAGGATTCTCAGCTCAGCGAACCCATAACAGAAGAAGAGGAAAATATCTTCTGGGTAGAGCAAGAGAAATAGGCCGAGGAGTAGGCCAGAGCCATTTGCTGGACGCGCCAACCATCGCAAAAAAGACCTGCGATGATCTCGACGAGATTCGCGATCTCCGCGACTACATCGGAAAAACAGCGGTAGAGGTCAAAGCAGTAAAGTCGCAGATTCATCACGCGACCAATGTCGCGTCAGAGATCGCCAGGCTTCTCGAAGAGGCTCGAAAAACTCCATTCACTGCTCGCATAACCAACATCAGAGTCCCCGATCCCAAGAAAGTTAAAATCCCAATGTACGACGGAACCTCTGATCCAAAAGCTCACGTGCAGACTTTCCAGATCACAATGGCGAGACCCAAGCTCAAGGAAGGCGAGAAAGACGCTGGCTTCTGCCACCTTTTCATCGAGCATCTCCAAGGAGCGGCCCTCGAATGGTTCTCCCGTTTAAAACAAAACTCCATAGGAAGTTTCCGTCAACTCTACTCAGAATTTCTCAAACAATACTCGATATTTATGGACAGAAAAACTTCCGACGTTGATCTATGGAGTTTGTCTCAAAGAGAAGATGAATCTATCCGAGATTTCATAAATAGGTTCAACATAGTAATGTCGAGAGTTAGTGGGATCAATGAAAAGGTGGCGGTAGACGCACTCAGAAAACCCTCTGGTACAAGTCAAAGTTCAGGAAGTGGATAACTCTCGAAAAACCACGCACTATTCAGGATGAGCTTCCTAAGACTATGGACTTCATAATCATCGAAGAAGAGATAAAAGTTCTATCGCAAAAAAAAACTTGCAAAATGCATCCTCGAAATACTTAACCTCTGAACAGAAAACAAAAACGAAGATCCCTCGTAACGACAAGTATGTCCACCACGAGGGAGAAGAGGTCCGGGGGGCGCACAACTACGCTTTCAATTCCCCGTCTGAACAAGGTAGGACGTCGGGGAACACCTAGACGTGGAACACGTCATATGACGAAAACACCTTTCGCGGGGGAGATCTCAGACATAACCAGCATAAAAGACCTCATACGTGATACAGATCGCCCACTCAGGACCAAAAAATCACCCACAAGAGATGCCATGTCTCAAGGAACTCAAGCGGATGGGGAACGCGGAAGGAGGCGTGACGACAAAGGCAACGACTCCAATCGCCGGAGGCTCACAATACTTTCGCGACACAGTCTCATCGATAAAAGCATATCACGAAAAGGCTAAGGCAACTGGAAACTGGCCTACGCCACTCGACACCGCAAGCGACACCGCAAATGACGCCATCGCTTTCGAGGAATACAAAACTGTCAGACTCGACAAACCCCATAAAGACCCTCTCGTGATCGTCCTCATCATAAAAGATCTCGAAGTCACCAGTGTCCTCATTGACACAGGAAGTACTATCGACATCATCTTCCGTGATACCCTCAACAGGATGAACATCGACTTATCCGAGGTCACACCCGTACCGAAACCACTTACGGTTTCTCAGTAACAACTTCGATGACTCTCGGATTGGTCAAACTTCCGGTGATGGCCAAGGAGATAACGAAAGTTGTCGATTTTGCGG
>OVAN01013549.1:0-12761 GCA_900406275.1 Anastatica hierochuntica
GGCTTGGTCAAGTGTGGGATCCGATCAAGATAAATCAAGTATAAGGGAACATATATGATCGGCGGACCAGACTAAGCTGGATGGACTGGTCCAGCCGAGCCAAGTGTGCCTAAGGAAGAATTGAGTTGGACTGTTGAACTGAGCTGACTGAACTGGACAGTTGAGCTGAACTGAGATAGCTGGTATAGACTTAGCAGCTGGACTGGTCGGATTCAGACAAGGACTGTCTGGATCAGACAAGGAAGTTATTCCTGTCGGATCGAGACTGGGAAGCTCGCTTGGACTTAGCCATTTTTTGCCCAAAGTTTTGGCGGGAACGGTTACTTGACAGTTTTCACGTGGAAATGTGAATTTTCCTAAGTATTTTAAGTGGGAACGGTTATTCCCATGGATGGACGCGCATGGGCGGTTAAGAGCAGTTTCTATTAAGCCAAAACACAGCGTTTTGATGGTTTAAAAGGAAAATCTCGTCAGTTATCGTCTTCTTCACACAAAAACGAAATCAACAAGAAACAGAGGCGATTTTAAGGCGATTGGCTTGGAGAGAAACGTTCTGACTGGACCGACTGACTGCGAAACTGACGGAGAAGACTATATGCGCTCTTCTGAACCGATCATCAAACTCTAAGGCAAAGGTGAGTTCGTGACTGTAGCCTTACATAGGTTTCTGTGAAGGTCGAATGGCCGTGAATTCTTGATTGATTGCCGATGGTCGAGTATTCACTGTTCTTATGGTCGATGGCCGAGTATTCTTCTAATAAGGGTCGTTGGCCGAATTCATTTCAAACTGCTAAGACTGATGGCCGGATTTACATGATTAAAACTGGAACTAAGTGTAAATTCGTTTAGAGAATTAACTGGATAAATGAACTGATAAAACTGGTTGATTCTATGCATGGCTGGTGGGACGGGATGACCGATCTCACTCAGCAATTCTTTGCCGATGCATTATGTGTGAATGCAGGTTCTGATTCTGGCCAAGATGACTCTATTGAGCAGCACGCGGACCATGGCTGGAAGTGAAGGATGAATGGATTTTACTTAGTATTTTCAATGGGTAGTTGGTCGGATTTACATTGTAATAACTTATTAGCAAACTGAGTTTGTAATCAGGAACCTCACTATTTATGCTAAGAAATCTAAGTAAAGTTATGTTTTATGTGATAAATGGCTTAACTTAAAACGAAAAGACTTGTCTAGAAATCGAATGAAAACACAAACTGTTAAGTAAAATGAGCAAGGGTCTCACAAGTTGGTATCAGAGCGTGGTCGATTCTAGGACAGATTCTTTTCTGTAGTGGGTTAATGGGGCAGAAATCTATCCTTCCAAGCCAAGGTATCACGGTAAGGCTGTAATCTATGTGGAACTAAGTTAGTGTAAAGACTAACTTAGTTAATTGGTTTGAACCATGCAGATGGCTAAAAGTGGAAGAAGAAAGCAGACTGCTCCCAATGAAAGTGAAAGGACTTTTAGAGTTGATTCGACCAGAGCAGTGGGTGGTCAACTCGAGACTCGTATTGAGCAGACTGGTGTTGGTTATGAGATTGGGACTAGAATAGGAACTGATCCAACAATGAATCACGGTGAATTTGATGCTGCTGCGAGAAATGTGAGGGTTGTAGTGGGTGATACGGCTAACACTAACCCTATGGGTCTACAAGCTGTGCTGATGATGCTTGCTCAAGTGCTAAAAAGGTTGTCGGCTGTTGCACCTGCGCCTAGGGCACCGCCGCCTGTTGCAGTGCCTGTTGCTAATGAGACCGTTGTGGTGAATGTGGAGGATGCTCCAGAGCCGAGGATACCATCCTACCTTAAGGTGATGAATAATATGCAGAGACTGGAAACAAAGTTTTTCGCTGGTGGTGCGAATGTTATTGAGGCAGATGAGTGGGCTAATAGGCTGGAAAGAAACTTCAACTCCATTCGTTGCCAAGAGAATTATAAGAAGGATATAACAGTCCATTATCTGGAAGTTGATGCTCATACTTAGTGGAAGGGTGTGGCATCTAAGAGGGAGTATCGTAACTATACTTGGGAGACATTCAATGAACTCTTACGGTCCAAGTACTTTCCACCATAAGCTTTTGATAAGCTGGAAGCTAAGTTCCTAGATTTGGAGCAAGCTAGGTAGTATGACTGTGAGGCAATATGAGACTAAGTTCAACAATCTCAAGATCTATGGTGTAAAAGAACTATAGGATGAAAAATTTCAAGTCAGAAGGTTCATGCATGGATTAAGAATTGATCTTCGCAACCGCTGCTTAGTTCGGAACTATGCTTCAATTTCTGAACTGGTGGAGAAAGCAGCTATATTGGAAAGTGGGATTAAAGAGGAGAACAAGATACAAACTGGGTCTGGTCATAAGAATCAAGGTGGGAATGCTTCTGGAAACAAAAGAAAGTTTCAGCAGACCCAGGCTGCTGGTTCTGGTAAGCAAAGTGAAGGACGTAGTGCATGTCGAACCTGTGGAAAGATGCATGGAGGAGGGTGTCGAGCTGTAACAGGAGCTTGCCACCGTTGTGGAAGACTAGAACATAAGGTCCGAGAGTAACCAGAACAGGACCAAAGGGTGAAAGATAAGGGAAGAACTATAGCAACTAAGACATGCTACAACTATGGAGAAGCTGGTCACTTTAAGTTACAGTGTCCTAAGTTGGGGCAGTCAGGGAAACATGCAAATGATGAACTGCCACCGACGCCAAAGAGACAGGAAATCATGCCAAGAGTGTATGCGATGGGAAAGGAAACTAATGACCCAAGCACTTCATGTTCGGTCACTGGTTAGTCCTGCACCCTTACTCTTTCAATTTTCTGTATGAAATGTTTGCTTGAGTGGGTGGGTTCTTAGCATTCTAGGTGGATGTGTAGGGACCCTGTTCATGAGTGGAGTGGCAACCCATGTCATGTTTGACACCGGGGCTAGTCACTGTTTTGTAAGCCCTGAGATGGCTAAGGCAGGAGGGTTCCAGAAGGAACTTAGGAAGAATTTCATATTGGTTAAGGCAGTTGGTGGACAGACCATGCATACTGAAGGGATTATCCAAGATGTCCCAGTTTTGATCTGTAGAAAGAACATGCTGACAGACTTGGTGATTTGTCCAGTGGCAGACTATGATGTGATCCTTGGAATGGACTGGCTGGGAAGGTACAATGCCCATCTGGAATGTCGCCGCGGACGTGTTCGGTTTGAGACTTCTGAAGGAAGCTTGAATTATCAAGGAATATGACCGATTACTGGAAGCTTTGTGATCTCATCGATGCAAGCGGAAAGAATGATTGAGAAGGGTTGTGAAGCTTACTTAGCCAAAATCACTGCTGCGAAAGTTGGTCCAGATGCTGAACTGAAAGATATTCCGGTGTTAAAGGACTTTGAGGATGTGTTTCAGTCACTGTGTGGATTACCACCTGGAAGGTCAGACCCCTTTACTATTGAGCTGGAACCTGTAACAATTCCAATCTCTAAGGCACCGTATCGAATGGCTCCAGCAGAGATGGTTGAGCTGAAAAAGCAGTTGAGTGAGCTGCTGGAAAAGGGATTCATCAGGCCAAGCAGTTCACCTTGGGGGTGCACCGGTACTGTTTGTGAAAAAGAAAGATGGTAGCTTCAGGCAATGCATTGATTACCGAGGATTGAACATAGTGACAGTGAAGAACAAATACCCTCTACCTCGGATTGATGAGTTTTTGGACCAACTTAGAGGTGCTACTTGGTTCTCAAAGATTGATTTGGCGTTTGGATATCATCAGATTCCGATAGCAGAATCGAATGTTGGAAAGACGGCCTTTCGGACAAGGTATGGGCACTATAAGTTTGTGGTGATGCCCTTAGGTTTAACAAGTGCTCCAGCGGCATTCATGAAGCTGATGAACAATGTCTTCAGAGACTGTTTGGATCAATCGGTGATCATCTTCATAGATGACATCTTGGTCTACTCAAAGACTCAAGAAGAGCATGAGGACCATCTGAGAACTGTGATGGAAAGACTGCGGGAACATAAAATGTTTGCTAAGTTGAGCAAGTGCAGTTTTTGGCAAAGGGAAATCGGGTTCCTAGGCCATGTTGTCTCGGATAAAGGAGTATTTGTGGACCCTGAAAAGATCAAAGCAATTTCAGAATGGCCAAGGCCACGAAATGCCTCAGAAATAAGGATTTTCCTTGGGTTGGCAAGATACTACAGAAGGTTTGTGAAGGGTTTTGCAAGCATGACTCAACCAATGACTAGACTGACTGGGAAAGACGTCCCCTTGACCTAGTTGGAAGATTGTCAGAAATGTTTCTGTAGGCTAAAGGAGATACTTACAAGCGCTCCGATCCTTGAGTTGCCGAGACCAGAGGTACCTTATGTGGTGTACATAGATGCATCACGAACTGGATTGGGTAGTGTACTGATGCAAGAAGGAAAGGTCATTGCCTATGCATCAAGGCAATTAAGGAAGCATGAGGGAAATTATCCGACTCATGACTTTTAAATGGCGGCTGTAGTGTTTGCCTTGAAGATTTGGTAATCTTATCTTTACGGTGGGAATGTCCAAATCTTCACTGATCATAAGAGTTTGAAGTACATCTTCACTCAAGCAGAGCTAAACCTTAGGCAGTGGAGATGGATGGAAATGGTCGCAGACTACGATTTGGATATAGCTTACCATCCTGGTAAAGCTAACATTGTGGTTGATGCCTTAAGCCAGAAGAGGGCGGCTATTGATTCTGAGAAAGACATGGAAGAATTGGTTGGATTGGTTGGGATTTTGCGGTTAGCAGCATTGTCAAATAATCTGGAGCCTTTGGGCTTAGGAGCTGCTAACCAAGTTGATCTACTCACGAGGGTTCAATTGACTCAGGAAGAAGATGAGAATCTCATCAAGGTTGCAAAGAATGACCAGACTGAGTATCAGACCTCGACTAATGGGAAAATTTTGGTGAATGGGCGGGTGTGTGTTCCCAATGTAAAAGAGCTAAGGGAAGCAATACTTAAGGAAGCACATCAGTCCAAGTTCTCAATACATCCAGGTTCGACAAAGATGTATCAGGATTTGAAGAGGTACTATCACCGGGTTGGAATGAAGAGAGATGTGGTTGCATGGGTAGCGCGGTGTCCTACTTGTCAGCTGGTTAAGGCAAAACATCAGGTTCCGAGTGGTTTGTTGCAGAGTCTACCGATTCCAGAGTGGAAGTGGGACATGATCACAAAGGACTTCGTGATTAATCTGCCAATGTGTAACAAGAAGGATGCGATATGGGTAGTAGTGGACAGGCTGACCAAGTTGGCTCATTTTCTGGCAGTGAATAAGAAGGATAATGCGGAGGTGTTAGCTCAAAAGTATGTACAAGAGATTGTCAGGTTGCATGGAGCACCAGCAAGTATTGTGTCTGATCGGGATTCAAAGTTTTACTCTCAGTTCTGGAAGGCACTTCAGAACAAGTTTGGGATTAGAGTCAACATGAGTACAACTTACCATCCGCAGACAGATGGACAGTCGGAAAGAACAATCCAGACACTTGAGGATTTACTAAGGGCTTGTGTTCTGGACTGGGGCGGCAAGTGGGAAGAGTATCTTCACTTGGCAGAATTCGCCTACAACAATAGTTATCAAGCAATCATTGGAATGTCGCAATACGAAGCCTTGTATGGGCGACCTTGCAGAACACCTTTGTGTTGGACACAAGTGGGTGAACGCAATATCTATGGAAGGGACTTTGTTCAAGAGACAACGGAAAGAATCAGAGTCCTGAAAGTTAAGATGAAAGAGTCACAAGACAGACAGAAAAATTATGCAAATAAGAGAAGGAAAGAGTTAGAGCTTTCTGTTGGGGACTTAGTCTATCTGAAAACAGTGACTTACAAAGGCAAAGAACGGGCTGCTCAGTATGCTAAATTAAGTCCAAGATATATGGGTCCGTTCAAGATCCTGGAAAGAGTTGGAAAGGTGGATTATAAGCTGGAATTGCCACAATTTATGGTCGCTTTTCACAACATTTTTCACGTTTTGATGCTACGGAAAAGCATCTCTGAAAGACATAAAGTGGTTTTTGAACCACCATCAGACTTAAAGGAAAACTTAACTGTTGAAGGAAGACCAATCCGAGTTGTGGACAGAAAGGTTAAAGTGGAAAGAAGAAGAAAAATCAAGATGATCCAAGTAATTTGGGATTGTGATAGAGTGGAAGAGGTTACCTGGGAACCAGAAGAGAGAATGAAAGTTGAATTTCCTAAGTGGTTTGAGAAACAGAAAGAAGAGTTGAAAAAGACTAACAGTCGAGGACGAGTCTAATTCAAAAGGGGGAGACTTGTAACACGCTTTTCGGAAAATCAAAATAAGACTAAGGATCAGTCCATGAAAGATGCATAAAACTAGAAAGAAAGCCATAAAATTCGGCTAAGTGTTGGAAAAATGAACCAGGAGTGGTTCAGTGACTCCTCAGACACATGTAATGTATACTAGTGGCAGACCATAAAATGGTTGTTATGCTATATAAGGGGGTGGGTATAGTTGGACTGGATGGACCCTTGGACTTGGCCGTGGATGGATCATGACTAAGCATACCCACTCGACCATGGATGGACCATGAGTCACTTGTCCGATTTGAGATCAAAGAGAAAGATTGGATCGAATCGAGGATCATTCTGATCGGACTGAATCAGTCAAGGGGAATCCGATTGTAGACTTAGTCAGGATCATGGAGATGATCGGATGGCTTGGTCAAGTGTGGGATCCGATCAAGATAAATCAAGTATAAGGGAACAGATATGATCGATGGACCAGACTAAGCTGGATGGACTGGTCCAGCCGAGCCAAGTGTGCCTAAGGAAGAATTGAGTTGGACTGTTGAACTGAGCTGACTGAACTGGACAGTTGAGCTGAACTGAGCTAGTTGGTAGGGACTTAGCAGCTGGACTAGTCGGATGAGACAATGTTGGTCAGATTCAGACAAGGACTGTCTGGATCAGACAAGGCAGTTATTTCTGTCGGGTCGAGACTGGGAAGCTCGCTGGGACTTAGCCATTTTTCGCCCAAAGTTTTGGCGGGAACGGCTACTTGGCAGTTTTCACTCAAAAATGTGAATTTGCATAAGTATTTTGAGCGGGAACGATTATTCCCAAGGATGGACGTGCCTGGGCGGTTACGAGCGGATCCTCTTAAGCCAAAACACAGCGTTTTGATGGTTTAAAAGGAAAATCTCGTCAGTTATCGTCTTCTTCACACGAAAACAAACTCAGAAAGAAACAAAGGCGATTTTATGGCGATTGGCATGGAGAGAAACGTTCTGACTGGGCCGACTGACGGGTGAAGGCGACTGACTGCGAAACTGACAGACAAGACTGTATGCGATCTTCTGAACCGATCATTTGACTCTAAAGCAAAGGTGAGTTCATGACTGTAGCCTTACATAGGTTTCTGTGAAGGTCGAATGGCCGTTAATTCTTGATTGATTGTCGATGGTCGAGTATTCACTGTTCTTATGGTCGATGGCCGAGTATTCTTCTAATAAGGGTCGTTGGCCGAATTCATTTCAAACTGCTAAGACTGATGGCCGAATTTACATGATTAGAACTGGAACTAAGTGTAAATTCGTTTAGAGAAT
Source organism: Anastatica hierochuntica (assembly GCA_900406275.1). Taxonomy (NCBI): domain Eukaryota; kingdom Viridiplantae; phylum Streptophyta; class Magnoliopsida; order Brassicales; family Brassicaceae; genus Anastatica; species Anastatica hierochuntica. The sequence continues at coordinate 7,585 of OVAN01013549.1, forward strand.
TAACTGGATAAATGAACTGATAAAACTGGTTGATTTTATACATGGATGGTGGGACGGGATGAACGATCTCACTCAGCAATTCTTTGCTGATGCATTTTGTGTGAATGCAGGTTCTGATTCTGGCCAAGATGGCTCTGTTGAACAGCACGCAGACCATGGCTGGAAGTGAAGGATGGATGGATGGATTTTACTTAGTATTTTCAATGGGTAGTTGGTCGGATTTACATTGTAATAACTTATTAGCAAACTGACTTTGTAATCCGGAACCTCACTGTTTATGCTAAGAAATCTAAGTTAAGTTATGTTTTATGTGATGAATGGCTTAACTTAAAACGAAAAGACTTGTCTAGAAATCGAATGAAAACACAAACTGTTAAGTAAAATGAGCAAGGGTCTCACACCGGGCCCGCGGGCAAGCACTTCTTTTGACATTTCTACCGACCAGAATAGCAGATCCTGCGTGAGAGAGATTGGTCAACTTTGGAATCACCTCAGGGCAATACGATAATGAGGAAATCACAAGGAATAATGAGGAAGCTCATGCAGTTTTAAAAAATGACAACTTGAACAATTAGAAGACCAATTCGATGTACCGATGAACGATGCAGAGGAGAATATCGAAGAAACATAGTGGGTATCATTCAATAGTTTGTGTGCTGAATTGTCCTTAACTAGGAATCAAGCAGTTCGATTTTTTCCACTGTCTAGGTAATGCTAAAATTTCCCGTTAAACATATTATATATTATCTAACGTATTTTTTATGTTTAATCTTATTCGGATCCTCCATATCGGACACTGATTGGGAATCTAGCTACGTAACATTGTTGGAGATCCGCCAAGATCCGCCAGTAGGAGACACTTATGGTGACATATGGGTAAGGCCTAGACGATTAGGTCCAAATAACAAAATCAAGTTTTCTGAGGCTCTGAAAGACATGTAATACATATTATTTAGATAACTATATTGTGATGAGAGGAGAAAAGAGATTTATAGATTGGATTTTTAGGATGCGAGTTTGTTTGGAAGATTCAAAGACTAACGTTTTAAACATTTACCCTTTTTATTGAGAGAATTTGGGGCAATATAGACTTTAGCTTTACACTATCACTAAATTTACAAAGAAAGATAGCAATTGCTTAAATCAACTCAGAAGAAGTCTGGAGGTTGAGGACTTTATTTGGATTTATATGGAAGAAAAACACTAATACAAATGAAATTTAAGTAAAACAAGCGGCTATAATATACCCTAGCACATATAATAAGAGAAGGAAGCCGGTTAACATTCAAAAGCATACTTTGCCCAGAGAAAAAGCTACAATGATCATTGCATCAACATCAACAATTGTGCATCGCTTGATTTTGATAAAAGAATATCCATTGTCTAATTAAACATGAAGTATATAGGATAAACACGAAAGGACATGAAAACAAAAGTTAATAGGTTTGTGCTTAATCCTAAAGACATGAATCCAATCATCCAATCCAATCACATACAACATAACAACTTAATCTTTCGAAGATGTTTAAGGATAAATCGAAACTGCTCCAAGATTATCGGAGGGTGATTTTGAAGGTGATTTTCGGTGAAACCTAGGAGTAGATTGGACGGCGGCGGATCGCGACGGTGTTTCCTTGCTAATCAATCTCTCTCTTCCTCTGCTTGAGCTATGGCGACACGGCCTCCTCTGTTGTGGTGAGCTCTGCCTCGTGGTGCTCTGCCTCCCACGGTGTCTCCTTGCCGCCGCTATGAGGGTTGTGATCGGTGCCGTTCCGGTTTCGTTAACGCTCGTGCTTTGCGATCAGTCTGTTGGTAACTCTCCTTCTCTTCTCTCTGCGATGGATGTGCTTTGTCTTTGGTGCAGGATATAGGTTTCCGCCGTCTATAGTTTCGGTTGTGGTTCAAGCCTACGTCTTCTCCTCTTTGACATCTTCTTTCTGTGGTTGTTTCATCTACACCCTCTGGTGTCATTTACTACGTCTCTGTAGTGGTTTTTGCTGTGTCATTTGCTACGTCTCTGTAGTTGTTTGTGCTGTCTCTTCACGCTCTGCTATGTCGTCACGTTATACTGGAGCAAACGTGGGATCGAGCCATCGGTGGATCCGTGAAAAACCAACGTGTCTACCTGCGGTTGATACGTCGGACCTTGTTGCAGCTAACCGATTTACCCTCATTGGTAGGATCCTTTACCCGGAGGTACAAAAGCCGAAGGCGGTCATCAATTTCACCTCAACTCTGGGGTCTCTCTGGGAATGTCACAGGCAAAGATTTGGGATGTGACAAGTTCAGCTTTCGGTTTGAATTGGAATCGGATATGGACTCTGTTCTTCGCCACGCTCCTTACCATTTCAAGCATTGGATGCTTGTGATCCAGCATTGGGAGCCCATAATTTTGGACTCTTTTCCTTCCCTTATTCCTTTTTGGGTATTGGTTAGGAACCTTCCTCTTCACTACTTTAAGTGGGACATTCTCAAGGCAATCGGTAAAGATATTGGTACTTTCATTGAGGCGGATCATATGGAAGGTCGTGTTCGGATTTTTGTTGATGGTTTAAAACCTCTGATTATGAAGAAGAAGTTTACCTTCCCCACTCGCGAGGAATCAACGCTTGAGTTTGTCTACGAGAAGCTTGAGAAGCATTGTTTTCTTTGCTTCTCTTTACTTCATGAGAAGAAACACTGTCCATCTCTTCGCCATGAGACAAGTAGTGACCTGGGTATTAGCCAGGAAAATACTCTTGCTAAGCTCAATGAGACTAAGCACCGGCGCCACCACAACACTCACTCATCTTCTCGCAGAGAATCGCCACCGCGTTTGGAGCCATTTCCGGTCCAGCTCCAAGGCTCTCCGCGTCGAATGAACCGGGATAAACCATCAAGTTCTCGCTATGGACTCCACCTTGATGCTCTACCTCGGAGTCGTAGCCCGCGACGGGACTCTCACCATCGTCATCGTAGTCCTCGGAGAGGATCTCCTCGGCGTCTCTCTCCTCCTCGCTACCGGAGTCCACGGAGAGGCTCTCCGTGTAGGTACCGTAGCCCCCGGCGGAGATCATTATGTCCTTCTCACCTACGCAGTCCAAGTAATAAGGCAAATCAACTCTCCTATGAGCCCTCTCGGCAATCTCAGTGTCAAAGTCAAGCTCGTCGCCATGAGGTGACTGTGGCTGATCCTACTGCTTCCCGCCATGCTGTTGTGGGTACTAGACAAGCTGCTCATGGTGTACCTCATAATGAGGATGTTGTACCAGCTAAGGCTTCTCAGCCTACTGTTCCGGTCAATTCTAAACTTGCTGCGGTTAGTGGGAGAGCTATGGTTGATGATCATGTTGCTGGATCTTCAACTAGCCAACCCCGTTCGCGCCGGCCATCTCTAGAGAGACTTGAAATCCAGGAACCGGCTCCGCGTGTTCCGGCTCTTTCCCGGTTAGGCTCTCCAGCCGAGATACTTGACAAGCAGCTTGGTTCGGGTGTTCGAGTTCAATCAAATGTGCTGCCATCTTCTGCTAATCTTCATGATGTTAGTGTTAAATTTGCAGATAATTTACCTCCTCCTGAGGCGCGTGTGGTTAGACGCAAGGTGCGAACTGAAGTCTCCTCGGAACCTACGGTACAAGATCACCCGTCTTGGTGGAACTCGAATGCTGTAGTAGAATTTGCGGTTGGTCCTTCATCTCCAACAGCTGCTAAAGCTAGAAAGCGTCCTAAGGCGAAGGCTGGTAAGGCGTTGAAGATCCCAAAATCCCCTAGAGCTCCCAAGGCTTCTAAGCGTACTACTCCGAAGAAGTCGTCGAAGACCGTGGTGATTGCTGCAAAACCGCGAGGAGCTGTCCGTGATCCGCCTCCTCAGGGTGGAAGGCCGTCTAAGCCTTCTTCTTCTGCTCCTTCTTTACCTCGTACTGAGGCCTCTGTTAGTTGTCCTGTTTTTCCTTCTGCTAAGAAGACTTTGTCTTTTGATTCCAAATGTAAGGGTTATGTGGTTTCCCGTAAAACCACCTTTTCTCAATGATTACATCCAGTTGGAACTGTCAGGGTCTCAGAAACTCCCTAACAGTTCGACGCCTAAGGGATTTGAGATTAAAACTCTTCCCGGACATCATGTTTCTGATGGAGACAAAAAATCAAGATGACTACGTTTTACAAGTTTTTAATTGGATGGGTTACGCTAATCACTTTACTATTCCCCCACTAGGCCAGAGTGGTGGATTAGCTCTTTTTTGGCGCAGTGATGTGGATCTCACAATTCTCTCAGCGACTCCACATTATATTGATTCCCATATTATGTATCAAGGATCTTCATTCCACCTTACTTTTATCTACGGCGCCCCTCAGCGCCAAAATCGCCAGGCAGTATGGGAGGCTATCTCTAGTCTGGCGGCGAATCGCGACTCCGCATGGCTTCTTACGGGTGATTTCAACGATGTCCTACACCAAGCGGAGAAGCGAGGCGGCCCGGAACGATGGGAGGGGTCTTTTACCGATTTTCGCAGCTTTGTTTCGGTAAATGGTCTTTGGGATGTCAATTACTCTGGTAACAGCCTTTCTTGGCGAGGTATGAGGTATGACCACTTGGTTCATGCCCGGCTAGATCGGTCTCTGGCTAATAATGCTTGGGTGGAAATGTTTCCCTCGGGCCGATCCAAATATCTTCGCTTTGAGGGATCAGACCATCGCCCGCTGATTACCTATCTAGACAATTCCAGAGTGCATCATCGCAAACTCTTCCGCTTTGATCGCCGTTTACGTGCGAGAGAGGAAATCTTTGCCCTTGTCTCTGACATCTGGCAGGCAGAGGGTCAGGCCTCTGTCTTGGCAAAGTTATCTAAGTGTCGTTCTGCTTTGGTTCGGTGGACCAAGGAGCACCATCTTCATAGCTCTAACCTTATTGAGGATTCGCGGGTGAAGTTGGACGCTCTACTGTCTCACCCTGTGCCGAATCCCCTTGCAGTGCAGAATCTTACTTCTGTGCTTGAGACGGCCTATCGGGAGGAAGAGAAATTTTGGCGGGAACGCAGTCGAGTTCTTTGGCTGCAACAGGGCGACAGGAATTCTGGATTCTTTCATGCCTCTACCCGCAATCGCCGTTCGATTAACCGCATCTCGGTAATTGAGGATGACTTGGGGACGGTGCATTACAAAGAGCCTGATATTGCTGCTTCTATCTGCTCTTACTTCCA
>OVAN01013550.1:0-12761 GCA_900406275.1 Anastatica hierochuntica
GTTTTGTTTCACGGTATTTTGGGAATTGAATATTATCCAAACTGAATCCATACGAGTATCCGAGAAAATCTGAAAGTTCGAAATTCTCAAATCTAAACCGAACCCAGAATTCGATATAACTGAAAATTCTAAAAGTTTTGAAACTGAACCCGAATCCGAAACNCAAACCCGAATCTGAAACTCAAAATAACCGAAAATTATAAAGTCGACACTCGAAAAATCTAAACTTGATTAATAATATATAAAATTATTTAAAAAACCGCGCGATTGAGCGGGTCAAAACTCTAGTACTTGTTTACATGAACAGAACCCTTAATAAATTTTTTTTTACAAGGACACAAAAGTACTACCCAAAATTTCATACAGCACATCTTCAAAAGAACTAACATCTATCATAGATTCATTAACAATTGAAAACTGAAAAATTTTAGGAAAACAAAGAAAAGTAAATGCCAGATATTATATTACAAGTGGTATGTTCTCTTACATATATCAAACAAGACTTTAGAGTTGAATTTGACAATCGATCCGATCATCTTTTGAGGGAAAAAGGATTTAATATAAAAACCGGCATGGTGATCAGCGTCTACAGGCATAGTGGCGACTCAGCCTCCTCTCTTGGCTTCTCCACGGAAGTTGTTCGTGGCGGTTGACGTCGCCCATCTTATCAGATCACGAGCGATCATAATCTTGATTCGGCTTCTCCGAGATGGAGAGGTGATCGAGGTCGCCGATCTGAGTAAATCGCGAGCGATCATGATCTTGATTTGTCCTCTCCTCGGAGGTATGGTTCCAGAGTTGTTAGGAGACGAAAACTTCATGGTCGCAACTTTAAGATTGAATAAGAATTGAATCAAAAAGAGTGTAGAAGAGAGAGAGAGTATAGTTTGAATGCGACTAACAAAGCGTAGAGAGTGAAGATATTAATAGAGCATAGAGAAGTCCATCACTTGCATAACAAGCAACGTAGGGGTAATTTCGCAAATCGAAAAAATGAACGTAATTAATTAATTAACATATAGGATTATAGTGAAGGTTTATGATTGGTTAGAAGACGTGGCAGTGGAGATACTTGTAGTAGTAGTCACTAGATAAATTGGTCAAATGGTTGAATCGATCTGAAAAAGGTTCCGGGCTTAGATTTTCACTTAATTGACAAGTATTAGGGGTTGATAATGGCCTTCCATCCAGGGGACATGTATAAGTGGTTGATTGTTTGGCGTTTTAAGACTCCAGCCCACGAGCCAGTTCCTTCATCTCCATCAGCTCATTCTTCAGACCAGCAGACCTATCCTTCTCCACCTTCAGCTTGGCAAAGTAGTCTTCCACCATGGCTTTTCCGGCAGAAGTCACCTCTGTGGCAATCTGATCTTTACCATTGTAGAACAAGACAACCAGCTAAAGAGCAAAGAGAAAGAAGGTTAGCCAAAAAGAAAAGGACCGGTCAAATGCCAAGAGTAAATTGATTACCTTAACCATCTCTTTCTGAGCATGGTCAAGGATCCCTAGATTGTCAGAGTTGGGATAGCTGAAGGGAATCGAAGGGAAGATAGAGCTTTGTAGGTTCTCCAGAGCACCGTCAAGGTCACCAGCACAGGAGGAGGAGACTCAGAAGGAGACTCAGAGATCTCCACTACCTCCGGAGTCTTTCTCCCTGATTCAAGCTTGGATTTCCTTACTATTTGAACCCTCTTGGAATCCTCCAACGCCCTGGATCCGAATCATGCCATGTTCTCTGCAAAGCGATAAGAAGTTAGTAAAAAAAAAAAATTGAAAGCAAAGCAAAAAGCAGTAAGCAAACCTCTGATGATGCTTTGTCTTAGTGCTTCTTCACTCAACAAGAACGTGATACTCCTCTCTTCAACTGGAATCTCCAAAGCCTCCTCAGCGCTCTCCTTAGCTTCTTCTGACTTCTCCGCCGATACCTCTACAAAAATCAAAAGACCACAGAGTTAGCACCTGGTCCAGACGTCATGAAAAGGGAAAAACATCCTAGACCTACAAGTAAACTTCCAGAGGATAGAGAAGCCATGCGTCAACCCGACTTTCATAAAAACGAATCTATGCGCCCAATGTTTGGTGAGGGCGGCTCCCTTCCTCTCGCTTTTTTCTAGCTCCTTGGCCAAAGGAGCACTAGCTCGAGGGTGGAAGTAGTACCTGCCTTCACCAGAACAGACATGACAGAAGTAGTAAGCATAAAGAAGCTCGTTGATGCCCTATCCATCCCGTTGAAGTCGTTGAGAACATGAACAATAGTGAGAATCCTCTAAGAAGGTGGGTTCAACTTAGAGTGGAAAATATCGAAGTGCTCTGAAACCTTCATCACCAGAGCTGGTATCCTACCCCTGATTCCAGCCTCAAAGAAGCCCTCGTACATCGCGATCTCGACCCCAAGATTCTCAGAAGCCCTCTTGTTCCTCTTGGCCACCCCTAATCTCATATCCTCTCCAAGAGAGTACTGCTGCTCCCAAGTCTTGAGAAGCTTGGTATCAATGGAGAAAAATGGGCCCACCTTCAGAAGATTGGGACCCACAACAACACGAATGGGTCTCGCGGTGATAGTCTTGGATCTCCAGGTCCTCTGAAGATCCTTTAACCTCACAAGAGGGACTTGTTTTGATCAAGTGTCTCTTCCTGACCCGGGCACCTACGGATGATGAGACCTCAGGTAAAAACTCTTCGGCAGAACTAGACATTGTTGACCTGAGAAGGACTGGATTTCAGATCTTGGGTTCGAAAGGGACCAGAAACCTATAAGCTAAGCGGACTCTAAACCCTAGAAGTACCCTTTGGATCCTAACCTAGAAGAAGCAAAAAGAAGAAGAAAGAAAGAAAAGTTTCCAACCTTGAATTACAGACGATGAAGGCCTGTTGAAGATTCCGAAAGGAGAATCATTTCACAAGAAAAGGGAAGAAAATGAAGAAAAAGGGCAAGAATGAGGAAGAGAAGAAATTAAAGTGTTGAAGAAAGAGAAAGGAACAAGGCTAGCCATACGCGTCTAATCATTCGTAGGCGCGAATCTCGGAAATGGCTACCTTCTTCTTCTCAAGATCTTCGCAAAATCTAAACCAATAGCCAAGATCTCTCCTCAACATTTAACAGTTCCCAAGATTTCCCATCAAGTTGCAAGTTTGAAATTCAAAAGTCCCGAAGCTAAAAGCAAGACGTTAAGAGGCAATAGGAACTTCCTGTAGGAATCGTATCCGCAATCAACGATACTCCGACTATAAGCAAGCAAACATCCAAAGGGTTCAAAGCGGCATGTGTTCATATGACCGAATGATCAAGAAACGTGTGGCTTCCTGCCTAAGCAACAAGGGAAACATGTTATTTCCCAGCTTTGTATCGAACCTGTGCAATAAGGGGCAAACTGTTAGGAGTAATTTGCACCTTGGGAATTCCCCCTGGTTTGAATTGCGTACAACAGTAAGACCATAAGGCAGGGAATGCCCAGAAACAGGAGCCAGATGTCATGGCGAAGCAAGAAGCCAGATGTCATAGCAAGGCCGGAAGCCAGAAGCAAGCCGCCAATTATTTGATATTTATCTTATCAGTTAAATAAGTAGATAATCATGTATGTTTATTAGATAATTACGATATCTCCTAATTTGAAAGGGATAGCGATGATCTCCATGTATAAATATGAAGCTTAGAGGTTAGGAGGAGGAGATTCGAAAAACCCTATGCTAAAGAGAACAATACACACATATCTTTTCACCATCTTCAATCTCTTTTGCTCAGATCATACACACACAAAACTTGCATATTCATACATATCAACATTGTCTTCCAGCTTCCGTAGTGCTTTCTAAAGAACATCCCAAAATAACCCTTAACATTGACGATTGTCTTATTAGTTGATTCTGCTTGGCCATTCGACTGAGGATTTTGTGGTGTAGCGAAGCTGAGCTTAAGTTCTCATGTCTTACAAAAATCTCTGAACTCATTGCTTGTGAATTGGGGCCCGTTGTCTGTGACAATCTCGTGGGGCACTCCAAATCTGCATATGATTATTTTCCATAGGAAAATTCGTATTTGGAAATCTTTAATTTTGCTCAATGCTTCTGATTCTACCCATTTGGTAAAGTAATCTATCATTACTAACAAGAAGACCTTCTGTGAGGGTGCCATAGCAGATTTTCTACCTTTATCCATGCTCCACTTCGCGAAGGACCATAATGCACTTATAGGTTTCAAATTCTCAGGAGAGAGCTTGGACACTTAAGCATGGATTTGGCACTATTTGCAATTGCGCGCATGGAGCTTTGCATCGTTGGACAGCATTGGCCAATAGTATCCTACTCTTGGTGTCCGTAGAGCAAGACTTCTACCCCCGAGTGTGATCCGCATATGCCTTCATGGAGTTCTTCCAACACGAGCTTCACTTCGAGCCATCCAAGACATCTTAGCAATGGTCCCCTAAAGAATCGTCGATAGAGGTTCTCTCCAACTAGTAAATACCTTGTCGTTGCCATTAGATCTTGATGCATTTAGCTTTTAGGTCACGTAAAATACCATCTTTGAGATATCCCACTATTGGTGTTCTCCAATCGTATGTTAGTTTGGCTGACTCTTGGTTCTGACCATCGCCTACTTCTACTTCTGCAGCGAGTACTTCCTTGGTGATGGCAGACCATTGCAGCATCAACAGAGGGATATCTAAATTCTCAGTGGTTTGTTATGTCGATTTGAGGCTAGCCAGGGCGTCAACCTAGCTATTATCTTCTCGTGGGAACTGATGCAGTTGGCATTAGTCGAAATCCACTACGAGTTCCTTGGCTAGCGTTAGGTACCTGGCCATGGTGGCATCCCTAGCTTGATAGTCGCCCTGGATTTTATTGATGATCAATTGCGAATCACTATGGACCGCAATTTTTTGAGCTCCCAACTCCTTAGCTAGAGTGAGACCAACTATGAGGGCTTCATACTCAGCTTTGTTTTTTGTGGCTTTAAATTCGAATCGGACTGCTTGAGATGCCATCTCGCCATGAGGTGAGGTTAACACGATTAAAAGGCATGTTCCCTTGGCATTGCTAGAACCATCTACATGCATTGTCCATTCTCCCAATAAAAGTTGTGGCTTGGAGAGTTTGGACCTCCTCCTTGACCAACGAACTCATAGTGGGTGTGAATTCTGCTATGAAATCTGCCAACGCTTGAGTCTTTATGGCGGTGGTTGATCTGAATATTACGTCGTATTCCATAGCTTTATGGCCCACCTGTCTAGCTTTCCCTACACCTCAGATTTGTGCAGGACGACTTTTATGGGAGCTGAGGTTATCAGCACAATTGGATTTGCTTGAAAGTATGGCCTTAGCTTCTGTGTAGCTACCACTAAGGCTAAGGCTAACTTCTACAGGGTACCGTGTCTCGACATACAGAAGTGATTTGCTAACGTAGTATATGGGGAGCTGCAAGGTACCTTCTTCTCTTACACGAACGCCGCTGACAGCGTGGTCTGAGATGGCTAAATACAGTAGCTGAGGTTCCATGTCCCTTGGCTTAGAGAGAAATGGCGGTGTGGATAAGTAGTCCTTCAAAGCTGCCAAGGCTTCTTTACATTTATCGTCCCATATTAACTCCTTCCTCTTCTTGAGGGCTTCAAAGAACGGGTGTCACTTGTCTGATAGCCTTGATACGAACCTGCTAAGAGCTGCAATTCTTCCCATTAGCTTATGGATATCTCTAGGACATTGAGGCGTGGGATCCATTGGATTGCTCTTATCTACTCTGAATTAGCTTTAATTCTTTGATGTGTAACGATATATCCTAAGAACTACCCAGAGCTAACGCCAAAGGAGCATTTAGAAAGATTAAGTTTCATCTTGTATCTCCGGAACGTGTTGAAGGCCTGTGAAGGTGTAGAATGTGGTCTTCTGCTAGCAAGGATTTCACTAGCATATCATCAATGTATACTTCCATAGTCTGACCGATGTGCTCGACAAACATCTGGTTGACCAGCCTTTGGTATGTGGATCCCGCGTTTTTAAGGCTGAAAGGCATGACCTTGTAGCAGTAGATCTCTCGACACGTCAATAAAGCCGTATTTTCTTGGTCACTAGGGTGCATTAGGATCTGCTTGTATCCACTAAATGTATCCATGAAGCTCATGAGCTGATGCCCTCTGGTAGCGTCGACTAACTTGCCGACGTATGGCAGAGGAAAAGGATCCTTGGGACAGGCTTTATTGAGATCCGTGAAATCAATACAGACCCTCTATTTTCCGTTTTTCTCTCTTATTACCACGACGTTGGAAAACCACTTCGGGTACTGTACCTCCCTTATAAATCCCGCTTCAAGGAGATTGCTTACTTCTTTGTTGACGATGGCGTCTCTTTTTGGGGTAAACTTCCTCCTTTTTTGCTTCACCGGTGGATGTTCCGGGTCAACCATCAGTCTGTGCGAGATAATGTTGGGATCGATCCCTGGCATATCCGCATGCGACCATGCAAAGAAATCTTGATTAAATCGAAGGAAGTTTATTAACCTTTCCTTCAGGTTTGTGGGGAGACGCGAACCGATCTTAAGCTTTCTGGTGAGATCGCCTTCTACTAAGGGGACCTCATCTAACTGTTCAGTTTTTGGTTCCTCGTCATTGGTGTTAGCCTTAGCCAAAACAGGGTCGGAGCGTTGGTGTGCTTTTGAGGGTAACCTCATAGCATGACCTGACATCTTGCAGCTATCCTTTAATTTCTTCTATTCCCCAAGGGGTCGGGAATTTCATGACTTGGTGTATAGTACTGGCGAGGCCTCTCATTGCATGGATCCATGGTCTTCCAACGATTATGTTATATGCCAATGGACAGTCTACGATGGCGAATCTAGTTTGTCTGTGGACTCTCGCTCCCTATACGTCTATGGTAACTTCTCTGATGGTTTGGATTGTTTCTCCACTAAAACTGACCAAAACACTTGACCTTCATATGATGTTTGACTCTGGAATACCCAGTTCCAGCATAGTTTGTGCTAAAAGAATGTTGGTCGAGCTCCCGCTGTCGACCAAAATTCGCACCGACGCAATCGGTAATGTTTAGGGATACTAATAAGGCGTCATGGTGAACGGGTTGCCCCCTGCCGTTTTCACTAGGAGTGAAGCTTATCTCGGTCACTGGCGATGCCTCGCTTCCTTGTCTTCTCAAGATGCAAAGGACTCCTTATGAGGGATACGACTTCGCCTTGGTCTGATCCTCAATGCTTTGAAATCCTCTCGATATATGGTTGATCACCCTAGTGTGCCTAGGTGATTATGGGGCTGATTACTCTAAAGGCTCGAGTGTTTCGAGATTGGCATTTTCGGGCCACTTTGGCGCTCCTCCTAGCGATGAAGTGCTTGAGAAGGCCCTTATCTAGGAGTCCATTTACCTTCTGCCTTAGCAGAGCACAATTCTTCGTTTGATGGCCATAGTCTCGATGGAAGCCACACCCTTCAGAGTTACTGCCCTTGGTGTAGGCGGAAGACCGTGGCTTTGGTGGCCACGTTACGTTGCTAGTGAAACGCCTCAGTTCTCCAATTATTTCTGTCGGGGCCAAGGTCAAAATGTCTTCTATTAGCTTGGGTAAAGTCACAAGCTCCTCATCGTCAGCTATAGCCATAGACTTAGCCCAGGGGCTGGTGGAATTTTTGTTGTTCCCTCTAGCTCATGTTTGGCCATGGGGTCAGTCCGCCTGTCTACTAAGGGCTTTATCCTACTTAGCAACCTTCGGATTGGCCCTCGGGGCTATGTGGGCTTGATAGGCAGGGTCTTCTTCCCATTTGATTTGTGTTCATGCCTTGGAGAGGACGTCCTCCATTGTATGTCAGGGGTATATAGTGAGCTCTTTGTGGAGGTCACCATCGATCAACAATCCCTACCTGAAGGCAAAGATAGTCGTGGAGGCAACGCAATTAGGAACTGATACCTTCTCTTTATTGAATCGGTGGGCATACTCCTTGAGACTCTCATCCTTATTCTGTTTGGCTTGATAGAGGTCATCGGAGGTACAGCTTAAAGTGCGACTGCTAGCGAATTGCTCCACAAAATGATCTGTTAGCATTGCGAACGAATCGATGGAGCCATTGGCTAGATTGAAATACCACAGTAGCGTTGGCCCTATAAGGGTTGCTCTAAACCCTTTTCACATGAAGACTTCCATGTGATCATGGCCGATAGACGTAGTGAGCATGCGTTGGCGATACTGAAATATGTGCGTGTCGGAGTATGCAGTCCCATCGTACATTGTCATGATAGGCCAGGTGAACCTCTTGGGGCCTTCGCTAAGGGATGTGTAGGAGTTTGGGGTACTCTTGATAATTGGTGGAGCTACCCTTGGGAGACGCTTGAACATGTTCCCCATGGCTTCAAGCCTTCCCGTTAGCAAGACTTCTAGACCATGAGCCTCGTTAGCGTTTTCTTCGTGAGGTCTGCTATGGCCGCTCTGATGGTGAGAGCTAAGGGTTTGGGTCAGCCCAGAGCTTGGATTTTGATACGCTCGCATCTCCTTAGCGATCTTCGTCAGTGTTTTGTCCACCGACCGCATCGATGTGACTCTCTTCTTGAACTTGACACGCTTTCTGTTATCATCGTCATCGGCGTTGGACGTCTGATCATCTCTTTCTGCCGCCAAGGCTTTGACAGTCATGTTCTCGTCTTATAGCTCCTTCAATCGAGCTTCGTTCTGCCTTAGTTTTGTAGCAATCACTTCGTACTCTTGAAGCTTTGCTGCGATTGTTGCGTCCTCTGTTTTTTCGGGTACAACTTTTTATGGTTGAGTCGTAGCCCCCTCATTAGATGTGGACTCGAGACCTGCGCTCTTCTTTGGTTTGGAAGAACCGCTTGATTCACTCATCTTTGTTCTTTGGTTCTAGCTGAAATCTTCCTTCCTTCTAGCGCCAAACAAGAACAGAAGATTTGTAAAGCGATTATTTATTAATGTCTTAAAGAGATCGATTACAAAGTATGAGCATTGGGTATTAGATTTCGGATCTTTGAATTAGGGTTTTTCCCCTTGTATTTATAGTTTTCGAATAACAATATTTCCATATTTTTTATGTATAACTTCTAGTTTCGAATCTATGTATACAATAAGAAATATTTCTATAATCCATGTAAGGTAATTGTCTATATCTCTTAAGATTCAAATCGTATAAGGGGAATATTCGCTTTACATTGGCTCGTGGGCTCGGCTTAGCTAGGGGAATATTCGCTCTACATTCAAATAGGGAGTTTGTTTATATACCCTCGGTAGAGCTAAGACTATGCTCTAAAGGAATATAAAATTACCTCAGGAACTATTTTGTTCTTTCTCACGGTCGAAACCTAAATTCATTTGTTCTAAATTATATGTTGAATTGACAGTTAATGTACTAGTTAAATGAAAAATATAGGTCTTTCTAGGTTATATTCCAACTTTAAAGTAATAACCGGATTGGTGCATTCCATCAAATCTCCGAATATTCTTAATATTGAGGATTCAATATAATTAACTTTCATGGATGCCAAGGTGGCTGTTAAAAGTACTTGTTTTAGTACGAGTTCCATGAGTAAAGTGGTAAAAATACGAAGGAATTCCCAGTGTCAAATGGTAAAAAGGAACAGAAAGACTAATGGTTTACAACGAGTACACACGAACACGTATATTGATTCTTATTGAAGACATGCAGAGAAAACTGAAACAGAACATGACGTGTCTTAGGTTGTAACATCTTTAGAATCTTGTTCACGATCATCATCTTTGAGGTTTCTGTATTTGTAAAAACAAGAGCAGACAAGGAAATAGCCAAAATTCAAGATTCCTCCAGTGACTAAAACCCAGTAAACATTGTCAACCCTTCCATGGTTAATGTCGTTTGGTAACCACGCAGTGGTCCTCTGAATCAGACCGGTAAGAGCTGTGCTAAGATAGAAAGCGATTCCAATAACCACAGAGATCAATGAAGTGGCGGTGTTCTTCAGGGAATCAGGGAATTCTCCATAGAATACTCCAACATTTGCTGGAAAATGAAAGGTCTCGCCTATTCCAACTATCACCAGAGGAGGAAACAGCCATAGCACTGATATTGGATGGCCCTTTTCAACTGCTTTCAGCCTCTTTGCTTCCACAATGGCTGTTATCGCCATGCTTACTATTATGAAAACGTGGCCTATCCCCACCTGTTGAAGCGGTGTCAGCCTCTTGCGGAATAGCTTCTGGTACAAGGGATAGACAAGCAAATTGTTCAGTATGATACAGACGCATACGGTGATGATTGATATGACTTGGAGAGACCCCGCAGGGACTTTAAAGTGAGGGCCAATTTGGCGGTCCATGGCCATGGCTTGGAGGACTGTCAAGCTCATTTGCATCGCCACAGGAGTGGTGAGAATGATGACGGCTGTCCAAAGAGGTACAAGTTGGAGAACGGTTTTGAAATCTTCTACTTCCTGAACAGAGCATAGCGTCCACATGTTATAATTTGAGCCATCCCCTATTGTTATTAGCGCTGCACGATTCAAGAACCTGCGCATATAAAGCTATTTCATTTCCCATTTTATGTTTCAAGAAGGAGAACCGCTTCTTATTCTGTTGTTCTCACCTGAACCTCTTGGAGGGCATTGGAGCATATGAGGTTTTCGCCTCTGTTCCAAGCCCCTGGTGATAGTCTTCTTCTCTCGAAGATATCACGGCTTTACTCTTTACGGAAGCAGCGACTACAACGCGGATCAGAGCTGTGAAGGGACTTCCACGTACTTTTTCAGGCTTGTAGAATCTCTTCCCAGAAACGAATACGATGAAACATATCAGATTAGCAGCGGCACAGATAGCATACCCAAGTTTCCAGCTAGCATTGTCCTGCGTATATACAACTGCAGTTGCGGCTATAAGTCCACCTACATATCCTGGGATAATGAACCAGTTAAAGAAGTTTGCTTGATCTTTAGGTTTCTCATGCTGGTTTGCACCCAGGGCCGACAATGTGACCCGTGCCGCACCTGCACCAATGGATGCTAGAGTTAATGATCCGTACAAGATCCCGAGCTGGAGTTTGGACGGTGACTGGCATAGGAGTGACCCTGTTTCGCATGGTTGAGGCCTCAAGTAGTCTAAAGATGCGGTCAGTGTCAAAAGAACAATGCCCTGGAAAACATTTAATTTACTAGTGAACCTTTTGTGACATAACATAAAAGCGAGTCGATGAAAAGTCAACCGAGTATTAAGACTTACAATAAGAGATATGAAAGTTGTAGTTGAGATGATAGTAAAGTTTCCAAAGAAGGAATCAGCTATAATGGCTGCAACCAGGGGAAACATATTGACACATCCATTGACAACATTTGAAATCTGAGCAGCAGCAATGCTCTTTATGTTAAATTCTTCGGTCAAGTAAACGATTAAGTTCGGTGACCATCCAGTAGCTATGGAGAGGCCTAAAAACGCAGCTGCATGATGTAGAACCAAAAAACTAAGAATAACCTTTCCATATGATTTATAAGCGTAGGAAAACGTTAAAAAAACTCACCTGCTATGAAGGGAAAAGTGATCCAACCACCGCGTCGGCTGCTGGGATCGCAATAGCGATGGGCTTCTGTGTCACTAGAGACTGAACTCGCCATGACACAGAACAGAGATAAGTTAAGAATTTGGGTCTATAACTATATTTGTGTACGTTGCAAGAAAAAGTCTATAATCGAATTTGGGTCTATAACTATATTTGTGTATGATATAACAAAAAAAAAAACTATATTTGTGTATGTTGCAAGAACAAGTCTATATATATATATATATATACACAATAGAGGTATTTTCCGTAAATGATTTGAGTAACGATCGTAAAATACAAAATTGTTCCGTCTTTTTGCGGTGAACAGATCTCCAATATTTTTCTTATGGCCAATTACGTGCAAGTTGTATTCCCATTGAAACACAAGACTGGCGCTCATTCATCACCTCTCTGAGAACCGAAATTCGCACGATATTCGTATTCGGAGGAAAGTCAGGAAACCCTAATTTTCCATGAGGTCCCGAATTTGAGCTAAACCAAACAACAACAGATCAAAAGTACAAAGAAAACAGACAACGGGATAAACATAAAAGAAAATCGAAAGAAAATAGAGCAGTAGAGATTTTATTCCGAATTTGCGTTGAGCGTTACAACAGGGAATAAGCCGTGGCCGCGAAAGCTGTCGGCGAGTATCCTAGTTCTAACAGCGTAAGACTCGTAAACCTAATTGAGACGCAGCTCGCTAGCAAAAACGAAAATAAACCTAAAGCTCTAAGTATGAATTGTGAAGAAAGTTTATGTGTGTCCCTTTCTCGTTTTCCTGAGCCCCTCTTTTATATGCCTTCGTAAGCTGATCCCGTTTCCTTTTCCCCCCTAGATTTGAGCATATCTTTCCGCAGAAATAATCCATTTTTCGGGAATATTCCATATCTTTACGAGTTTTCCTTATTTATCTTCAGACTTTGACTTTATCGTATTTTCCTTTTATCTTTCGCGGAATTCGGACAAATCGTTGATGCAGTTGGGTCCGTTCTCGTTCCGAAATCGTAAGTAGACTTTTGTCTCGTTTTGGGCCTTCCTAGGCCGTTTAGCGACCAAGAGATTTTTACGATTTCTTTCGGAGAAATCGTTCTTCGTACGACTACGCAGTGACGATTTCGCGAAATGGTAAGGCCGACCGTATAGTTAAGAAAACNCGCGAAATGGTAAGGCCGACCGTATAGTTAAGAAAACGTCGGTGTTCGAGTTAATCGTTTGTTGGGGTCGAAAACGGTAACATCGAAATCGACGCCCGAAACTTCC
>OVAN01013551.1:0-11444 GCA_900406275.1 Anastatica hierochuntica
TCTTGCTCGCGGCTCGCGTTCTTTTTCTTATGAATATTTTTATGTAGAATCTTCGCCTCCATCCTGGGCTACTAAAAATGGAGAGACCTTTTGATTATAGTACGGTTGATAAAAAAAAAAAAAACAGAGTGTATTCGAACTGTGAGAAAATATGATTTAAAAGTGAACATGTTTAACCCCTTTTATACTGTAAATTATTGCTCTTCAAAACTTTTACAATCTATGTGGGACAAAAAAAACACAACACTTTAAATATCTTCTGCTAATCTCATTAATTTAAAATAACTCAAATAAAATATTCAATTACTGTTTAGATTTATTCTTTAGATTATATGTATAAAATCTTTAAATATCTTAAAAATTTTAGATCGTAATTAATGTCACTATTATATAAGAAATTTTAGAGTTTTACATTGGCTAATAATTCCCAAAAATATAAAAAATCTAATATATTTTTTCATCTAAAATTTTTATACCGAAATATTTTTAAAATATTTATCTTTTTTACTTTTGCAAGATTTAAGTGAACCCAAACATTAAACCATTCGATTTAATTTCGGTTCATTTTTAATCAAAAAAAGCAAAACTAAAGATTGCAAAAGTTACTAAGTTTAACTCAGCTCAAAATATTTTTGAACCAAAATAACAATTATTATTCGAATTCGGTTTCTTAAAACCGAATATATACGAACTGTGAGAAAATATGATTTGTAAGTGAACATGTTTAGCCTATTTTATATTGTCTATTATTACTCTTCAAATCTTTTGCAATAGTTGTGGTACAAAATATTACACCTATTTAAATATCTTCTAAAAATATCATTTATTTAAAATTACTTAAATAAAATTTTCATTTATTATTTAGAGTAATTAATGCCACTATTAAATACGAAAATTTTAGAGTTTTTTTTTATTGGCTAATAACTTCCCCAAAATCTTAATTCTTTATCATTATTTTTCTCAAGATTTAATTGAAAGATGATTAAATCAAAAGATTAAACGATTCGGTCTTGACTCGGTTTTAATCAGAAAGAATCAAAATAAACAATAAAAAAGGTATTATGTGTAACTTAGTTCGTTTTGTTTTTGAAGCAAAAAACTATTTGGTTCGATTTCTTAAAGTTAAACATATTCGAAATGTGAGAAAAGATGTTTTGTTAGTGGATATGTGAAGTCTATTTTATAATGTAAATTTATCGCTCTTCTAAATTTTTACAACCGATGTGGAACAAAACAATACACCACTGTAAAGATTTTAATGTTTTCATATTGGACTTAAATATTTAAAAATTTTAAATTTTTTACAAATATAATTATTTAAAACAAATATTATAAAATCTTCTCCAAATCTTATTTACTTCTAAAATAACTCAAATGGAATATTCATTTGTTGTTTAGATTATGTGTATCAGATCATTAAGTATCTTAACTATTTTTTATCGTAATTAATGTCACAATTAAGTATGAAAATTTCAGAGCTTCCTCATTGGTTAATAACATCCAGAACACTTTGCGGTAGACACATCAAATTTTGAGTCTCAATCATTTTCTCTCTATGTCTCCTCAAATAATATATAAGATCATTTTTATTGTTTAAGAAAATTTTATTTTTTATATTTTTTATCGAAATATTTAAAACCGATATTTTTCAAAATTTTAATCCTTTCTATATTTTGAAAATTTTAACTAAGACCTAACTGAGACCTATTAAGAACTGAAACAATAAGCGGTTCAGTTTTGATTTATTTATAATATAAAAAAATCAAAACCAAAAATTACGAAATTCTTGTTTTTTTAACTCACTTCGAATAATTTTAAACTCATAAAATTAATTATTATTCAGTTCGATTTCTTAAAATCAAATGTATAAAATATAATAAAATATGTCTTCTAAGTGAACATGTAAGGTCTATTTTATACAATAATTTTTTTGTTCTTCACAACTCTTATAAACAATGTGGGAAAAAATAAAACACCACTTTAAATTTTTTTAATGCTTTAGACATATTTGACTTACGAAATTGGTTTTAAAAATTTAACAATTTTTTTGTTCAAAAATTTTAAAAATATTGTAAAATGATTTTTATCAAAATATTATAAACTGAAGTATTTATAAACTTTTATCTTTTTGGAAAATTTAAATGAAAACCGAAACATTAAATGATTTAATTTCGATTCGTTTTTAACCCGAAAAAATCAAAACTAAAGAATGTGAAAGAAATTATATTTAACTCAGTTCAAAACGTTTTTGAACCAAAAAAAGAGTTACTATTTGATTCAATTTATAAAAACAGAACGCATTTAAAATGTGAAGAAGATAATTTACAAGTGAACATGGGAGGACTATTTTATACTGTAATTTTATTGCTCTTCTATACATTCACAACCGATATGGGACAAAAAAAACTATTTTAAATATCTTCTGCAAATCTTTTTTATAATTAAAAATAATTCAAATTAAATATTCATTTATTGTTTAGATTTATGTATCAAACTATTAAATATCTTAACTATTATGAATCATAATTAATGTCACGATTAAATATAAAAATTTTAGAATTTTTCATTGGTTAATAACTCTCCAAATCGCTCTAAGCTGAACAACTCACTTTCAAAATTCAAAATTTTCTCACTCTGTCTCCTCAACTAATATATAGAGATAAATGAGACAGGAAAAAAAAAAAAAATATATATATATATATACAAATACAAACTTTCTAGCCCAAATAAAAGGCCCAGTAAAACTGAATTGTAGTTTTTATATGTTCTCCTCTAGGCTGAGTGATGCGCCAAGTGTTGTTGTCTTTGACTTTGACCCCACGTGCCGGAATGTGGGAGCGACGCGCTGTTGTAAAGCTTGCCTGTGGTATACTGTGTGTGGGCAACACGCGTAGCTCTCTGACTTCTCGTCATTTAATGGTGGGATCCACTTATACCGCTTACGTAGTATTGTCCTCACACGTCCAAAAAAATGCGTGATACCTTATTCTTTTTGGTAACAATATTAAAATTTTATTATCGTTTTCAATTTTTGACATAATTGCATAAACATATAAATAGCAAAATATACAAATTACAACGACAAAATACAAAATGTTAAACACGATTATTATTGTTTGACGTCAAATTTTTTTTTTTTTTTTATTGTTTTCTAGTAGGGGAAAAAGGTATACCGACACATTACACAAAGTCACAAAATATCATAAAACGGTTCATAGCTGTATTTTTTTTATAGTAATTTTCTTTGTGGAAGACGATTCAAAGATTTAAAATTTTGTCAAAGTAATATAGAAGAACCCACTGCTTTTTTTTTTCTATCGAAAGGATGTTATTATTTTCACAAATAAAGAGTACAAGTTACAGACATAAGCCGACAAAGGATTAAGTCTTTTCGGAGCTATAAGCCGACGAGTCTACAGAGTAGACCTCCAGAGCCAGACAACAAAGATAAACTTTCTGAAACATGCAAACAATGAATCTAAGTAGAGAGAACAAGCCGTATCTAATAGCATGAACTGATGAAAGGCCAAAAGAAATCGATTGGAGAAGTAGTGGAGCTGAGCTTTACGAGCTGAAATTATTGAAGGTATTAGACACAATCGGCCTCATTATATGCTCCTCAAAAGAAAAAGCCACGAGAACACCGACACTAAATACCCGGGTCGAAGAAGAAAGTGCTACTACTAGCACCAATGACCACAAACAACGACCAAAGGCAAGTAGTTCTACACACTGCCTTACAGAGAAACCGTAAATGCAAACCCGTTGCTCCTAACTTGTAGGCCGAGCACACTTTTCGCACGAACCTTTTGACCCATAACAACTTAAGCAGGGAGACACCACCAAAAGGGAAAGCCAAACATGCCCGAAGAACGAAAGAGCATCAACAACAACACAACCTCTAAACAACTCAAAGTAATGACAAACCCGAAGGGTCCACTAAAGGTCTAGGAATGTTCCTTTTTAGATTCACCCAAATAGACGAGAGAAATCAAACCCTAAAGACGAAAATTGAGAGGTAAAGGCAAGAGAGACCAAACCCTACAAAAGCATCGGAGTTGAGCCATCGTGAGCCATAACCCGAGATTCACAAGTCCCTGACTGAAACCAGATCATCGTCGCCTTGAATCGGAAGTAAATTTCGACGAAACTTCATCTTTTCCATCAAAAATTTGAAAACTCTCTCTAATCGATTCAACCACAAAACACAGATCCAATCCAACTAAAGACAGAAAAAAACCTTTAACCTAAACTCACGGTACCTATATGACCGCCGGAAAAGACAAAAAACAGAACTTCTTTTTCGGCGTTCTTCTTCTTCTTCTCGAGTCTTTTTTTTGTTTGTTTTTTCTTTTGAGATTAACTGCTCCTGCCATTTTTTCCCTAAAATGACAAAATCATAATTATTGAGAGTATAAAATATAATACACACACGTGGAGGAACTGGACTAGCTAAATGAGATAAACCATTCCAAGACATAATAGAGATAGATAAGATCAGCAGACACACATTGTTTATAGTAATGCCTCTCCACTTTTCTAATTGTCTTTTTCATGTCTCCATTATGACATTATCCCATGTGACCTCCAAAAAACATTCATTCCTCCTAAGATTACCGTCTCACGCTATATAATTCATATATTCTTGTCTATTTTTAACTAATTAATTTGGTCGCATATGGTTTGTGAAAATTTTACAGATATTTTTAGATTTGATTTTTAATAATATAATAAATTATTAATATATATTTATTTGCTTTTAGTAAATATAATTATATTGTATTTAGTAAATATAATTATATTGTGTGTAGTAAATATAGAAATTTTTATTATATTTTAAAATACTTAACTTTCCAAATTGAGTTTGTATTATTTTTAATTGTCATACATTTTCAAACAGGTCATACACTCTATTTGACATATTTTGTGCATTTTAACTAATCTCCAAAGATAAAGAAATTACATTTACCCCTTATGAACAAATAAAAAATCAAAAAATTGCAATTATTCTTTCGCCTTCACGAAGTCTGCAACGGAAAAAATGGAGGCTACAGACTACAATCACAAACTGACATAATAATATGCTATGTGATTAATTCTTATTTTTAATTGTAAAATTTTAAAAATTAATTTGATCGAAATTAATTATATATAAAAAATATGTCATTTGTGAACTATAAATTAAAATTGCGTTATATTGAATCAAATTAATAACATTTAAAATTTTGTATATTATTGAGATTATTCAATTTTTTAATTAGTAGACTTCATTTGAAGTCTATTTTGGTATTTAGGACTTTGAGACTGCAAATGAAGTATGTTAAGACGAAATTATCGTTTTCCCGCTTCAAATTTTGAGATTTCCGCCAGAAAACACATTCCCGCTCACAGACTGCAAATGAAGTCTATTAAGCGATTAGGGTTGCAGACTTCAACTGAAGTCTACTATGTTTTTACTTAGGTATAAATTAATATTTTTCACTTTTACATTTTTATTTAACCAAACCCTAGCGTCGATTTTTCTCCTCCTTCCTCGCCGGCGATGTCTATCCACCTTTCCTCGTTGGCAGTTGAGTATCTTATATTTTTTTTTTATCTATCTCACAAGATCCTTATTTTTTTCGGTTTTGTGTTGTAGATAATGGTGTGATATAGCTATCCTTGGTCGTCAAGTAGTTCCAGGACGACTGTCTCTTCCGCTGCTCGATGTCGATCCGGCGAGAGCTATGGATTTCCTAACTGTTGCTTATGTGGTTTGGTGCATGAGCTTTAAACATCTAGGACATATCTCAATCTGAGTGAAAGAATTTATGGTTGCATCAAAAGTGAGGTATGTACCACAATGGATGTAATGTGTTTATGATTTGAGTTTGAATATCAAACTAAATTTGTCTTGTTTAATGTTCATTAACATGATGATGGCTACCATGTAATTAAATGGTGGGACGAGGCCATGATGGAGGAATTTAAAGAGCTACGACCGGAAGTTCATATTCAAGATGATGTTATCCGTCTCTTGCTAGAAGAGAGCAAGGCTACACAAACGGTTGTTGATATGCGACAAATGGAGACTATGCGGCATAACATTCAGGAAAAAGAGGCAGAGATAATGCAATTAAAGGAGGTAATTCATGAGTTGCATTCTGGAGGTATGAAGCTGAAGAATGTGATGGTGTCTGGTTTAATCATTGTTGTTTTTATAATTTCATTTTTTGTTTTTCGGTAGGAGAATATGGTCTCCTTATTTAGTACTAATTTCATGTTAATGTAAAATATGTCTGGTAAAATGGATATAGTTTTTAACTAATCTAGATTGTTTAGATCTTTTAGAATATGTATGCTTGAGGATATTTTGCAAGCAGATTAAAACCGTATATGCTTGGTAAAACTGATTAAATGTTAGGATTAAGAGACTGCGAATGAAGTCTCAGACCTTTAGATCTCAATTGAAATCTTTGATTTAAAGACTTCAGTTGAAGTTTATAATTCAAATTTAACATAATCATACTTAAAATGTTAATACCATAGACAAAAGGCTTCGCTGGCATACTTCTTTCAATTTTTTTTCTAGGCTTCTGAAATGAATTGTCCTGAACTCCCTCCAAGGCTTTATTCAAAAGGCTTTGAACTTGTTCTGAGTAAAAGTATATGATACTACTCCGGTGACTCAAAGTTTTTTAGTGCACTTGCTAATGCGCTAGAAGCAGACAAATGGGAAGAGCTTTGCAAGTCAAGTTGGATGTGTTTTTGTTGTTCAACTCAATGGATTTTGGCTGGACATCAAGGCTTGGTCATTACATGCTCAATTTCAAACTCCAATGTCATAGGAAATATGAGATATGGATTCTCATTGGTATAAATCCATTGAGGTTTTCGTTGCATGAGATTGAACATCTCACTGGGCTCAACTCCGAGTATGCCCAGAATCTTGAGAATCCAGAGGTAGAAGTTACAAATGATATGAAACAATTTTGGGACCTTCTTGGTGTGAGTGTCGAATTGGGTCCAAGGATGATCTGATTGCAGCGTGTAGGCTAAGTCGAACATGGTCTCGTGAAGATCGATTGAGATTGGGTTATCTATCTATCTACGCTGGTTTCACTGAAGCAAAGAAAAGCTCAACACCAACACGGGTTAGGTTGGCTATGCCTGTGATGGATTTAGAGGCTTTTGAAAACTACCTGTGGGGAAAAGTAGCTTTTAAGAACTTGATTCAATATGTGAAGGAGAAAGACTTGACAAAGACATATTTGATTGAAGGTTTTGTTCAAGTTCTTCAAATATGAGCTTATTATGCTCTACTGAATTTTGAAACTACTTATGGAGATCCCATTCCTGGTAATCCAACTCCACAGTTGTTGGCTTACAAAGGATCCATAGACAGAAAGTATGTCAAAGAGAATATGAAAAAATAGATAATTTAATATTATGTGAGTGTGGTTTGATAATGTAATTTATATTAAAACATGTTTTTTTGTCTATAGGTCCGTGTAAGCAACTTTGTTATAACGGATATTGATGATATGTTCCCACTATGGGATGATGATGAAGAAGATGAGAAGATTACCAACATTGTAAAAGGGTTTTTGGGACAGTTATCTAACGGTTTATGGAGGTGTAGTAAGCAAGACTGGCCACTCACTGGTGTAGTGAAGACAAGGGATTTATTTAATAAAAAAGAGGCATTGATCTCTCTGATGATGAAAACCGTAAGAGGCATCGCAACTCATCCTCTTATGTGACTGCTGATGATGGTTCATTGTAGGTTTAAACTTTGAAATCTCATATGGAATTTTGCATTGGAAAGTTAAGTTCTGATATGATGGCAGTTTTGGAAGGTCTGAGGAGGGGATTGGAAGGTATGAGGAGGTGATCAAGGTGCTAGCCAATAGGGTTAAAGATTTGGAGGTGGTCCTTGGGACCTTGAAAGGTGTGGCAGTAGAGCATGTCGACAAAGCTGATGTTGATGCTGTTAAGGGATAAGATGAGCAAGTGAAGTCCACTAATGATCTGAGTGGTGACAATCCCAAAGTCCCCAATCTTGCAAAGGAGGACAACACCAATGTCAACATCAATGATGAAGTTGGGATTAGTTCTAAATTAAAACTCAAACCCAATTCAAAAGCCAAACCCAAACCCAACTCCAAACTCAAAGCCAGACCCATCCCCCGCAAAAATCCTAGCAAAAAGAAAAGGACGTAGTGATCTCTGTTTTTATCTTGCTTCTTGTTTATGTGATCTCTCAGTTTATTGTGCTAAAACTTGTTTTCCAATCTCTTTGTTTATTATGTTTATAACTTAATCTGGATGTGTATTAGTGAATCTCTTATTTTATGTTTATAACTTAATTTGGAAGTGTGATTTTGAATATATTTTTTTTATGTTTTTAACTTAATCTAACTTAAATTTATTTGGCAGTATTCAAAAAAAATGCAGAGTAATTATCATGTTGACAACGAGAGTGTGATTGGCGACAAAGAACTGAGTGTTGTGCTGATAGATAAGAAACAACCAAACATTGATTTCGACTCTATTCAACAAGAAAAATAGTCACAAAATAAAAATGCAGTTATGATAGTGGCATGGCGGCCAACGAGAGGATTAGGAGGCTTGCATCTACACAAATATTTTCTTTTTAAGGATGTAGCACGGCAAAAGGAATTATTCTCAACAAAAATCAAAAGGATGTGATTATGATCCTTTTGAACCCGTAGACAAGCAAAAAGTGAAGGTTTCAATTGATTGGTTGAAGCTTGATTGGTAAATAATTAACATTTTCTACTAAGTTTTGAAACGATAGAAGTAAACTTATGATTATCTTTTTATTTATTTATAGAGCACTCTCCGCACTCCGAGTGAATGGCTACACGAAACAGTAGTTATTAAGTATTTATTAATATATACTTATGAGTATACTTATATGACTGTCTGTTAATGATGTCATCTACTGTTAATACAAGTCTACTCACGATGTCTCCTAATGCTAACACTTACCATATTTAATGCAACATCTTGATGCTGAGATTAATTTACCGAGGCTTCACTTTTCTAAGCTTCTGGTTATGGTTTAGAACCCAAACTGCTTACTTGATTATGTGTTTGGATAAATGCATTCGGCCAAGTATTACGAATTTCTTGAATCTTCGTAAAATCCAATGGTCCGGTAAACTACTACGTGCCGACTCTTACGGTTACTACAGGGGTGTCGATCCCGTCTATTGAAGAACAAAGAAGACATGGGTTTTGGAGGTGGATGATATATATGCGCCTTTAAACATAACCAAAACTCATTGGATAGCGTTGTGAATCTCAATTATGAAGAGACACATTGTGGTTTAGGATGGTGCGATAAGACACTTTTCTTATGATGTAGTTGCGAAGGCAGTGGACCCTATAGCCGTGATGGTCGCTAATATAATTCGTGAGATGGCTACGCATGTAGAAAAGCACAAATACCCATATGATGCATTCACTCACGAGCGCGTGAAGACGGGAGTGCCAAATATGTCCAACTAAAGTAGAAGTAAGAAAAACAACCAAAAGACATATGAGAACAAGAAAATCCAAAAAAGCATTATACTTATGCTATAAACACATTTTTAACAAAACTTATATAAGCAGACTACAAAAGAAGTCTACATCAAAAGCGCACATAGACTTCTTCGCAAAGTCTATGTAAAGTAGATTGAATATGAAGTATGCAGTTTATGTTAGTTTTGCAATCGACCAGAGGGTTGAATTTTAAGCGCAGCCGCAAACGAAGTTTGCAAAAAGGTTGAGGTTAATTTTGCAATTGATCGAGTTTTAACTTTCTGAGCAGACAGCAAAAGCGGTCACCTGGTGCAGTCTCTATTTTTTTGAAGTCTGTGAATGAATTATGTATAATAAAAAAGTCTACATAGATTATACAGACTGCAGATGATGTCTCCTAATAGAAACTAGGTTAGTTTTGCAATTGACCAAAAATTGACTTTTCAGTGTAAACTTTGAATGCAGTCTGTGAGCTGCATACCTCAAAAGAAGTTATATCGAGGTTTGGCCACACCAACTTCAATCGAAGTTCTACATTAAAATATAATAAAATTGAGACTTCGTTTGCGGTCTGCAATATAATATAATATAAGGCAGACTTCATTTGCGGTCTTAACGAGTAAGTAGATTGCAAAAGAAGTCTGCATTATAATATTATATTTCTGGTCAACATTTTTTATTTTAGTCAAATGCAAAACTAACCTCTTTTTTCTAGAGTAGACATCGTTTTAGGTCTGTAAAATCATCATTTTTCACAAACCGAAACTAAAATCTGCTCTTAAATAGTCAAGACTCTGGTCAATTGCAACTATAACCTCTTAACAACTCACACTGCAAATGTCGTCTGCGCGGCATTTATTTTTTGCAAATGAAACGTGCAGACTTCAAACGAAGTTTACGACATGCTACAATTTTAATCAGTCAAATGCAAAACTAACCTCTGCGTTTACTATCAGACCGCAAATGAAGTATGTAAAGGTGTGCAGACTTCAGTTGCAGTCTGTAGAAACGCATATCTACAACTTAATGAGAATGAAAACTCAACCATACCTAAATTCGTGTTTTGAGCTTTATTTTAGCTTCTCCAAGCGCCCATCACTTCGTTTCAGAGTGATATCGAAGAGGTTTGGTTGTTAAATAGATCGAATTATCAAAATTTATGAATTTTAAATTTTAAGTATAAAAAAGAGAGAGTTTTTTGGTTTGAAATGGAAAGAAAGTGAGAGATAATGAGGTTTTAAGGTTAGTTATGGTGGTTTATAACTCAAAAATGGGTGTAGGAGAAGCATTTAGAGCTTCATTTTGATTGTTCATAGTGGTTGAGATTATTGAAAAAATGATATTTTGGTGAATATCTTAGGGTTTTAGGGGTTTTGTGTCTTTGTTTATTTATTTTTTAATTAAATAAATTATAAAGAATGACATTTTGTTTATATTTGAGAGTTGAGTATGGTAAACGTTGGTATTTTAAAAGATGAAGAGAGAGAAAGCTAGTTTGGGGTTTGACCACAAATTTTGGGTTATATGTGAAAGAACCTCCGAAAAATGCTCGTTAATAATTGTGGGAACCGAAATTCTCACTGTCAATGTTATGTGGTTCACGGGCTCTCTGTAGCCAAAGATCGACAGATCAAGCGGTGAGTGAAAAAGTTAATAAATATGAAATACGAGACTAAGAGATAAACAGATTACGAAACGAAACAAGTTGATAACGAAAGTGAATCAATACGAAACAGATAGCGAAGTGACATGCATTTAACGGTGGTAAAGTAATAAGATTCGTAAGAATAGATAAACGTCAACGAATACAAAATGAATACGAGAGCGAATCAAAAGTAAAACGAAAAATGTAAACGAAGAACGATTCGACAGACACAAATAACAAAGAAAGTTAAGGGATCTTATTCGAATTC
>OVAN01013552.1:1321-12758 GCA_900406275.1 Anastatica hierochuntica
TAGTTGAGACGCAGCTTGCTAACGAAAACGAAGTAAGAACCCTAGTTTTTCTAAGTGTTTTTGCGGTGACGAAAAGTTCTTTGAATCAATTCTCTCTTCTTCTTATCATCCTTGCATCGTTTATATAGATCTTCGTGGGCTGGCTCGATTTCCTTTTCCGTCCCGATTCGTGCATATCTTTTCGCGGAAATATTCCTTTTTCCCTGATTTTCCTATATCTTTTTGAGATCCTTCCTTATCTTCCTAGAACTTGACATTTTCGCGAAACCCTGGCGAACCGTCATTGCAAGTGGGCCGGTTCTCGCCCGAAAATCGTAAGTGGACCGTTATTGCGGTTTGGGCCATTTCGGGCCGTTTCGTGGCTAAGTGACTTTTTCGATTTATCGCGTTACACCGTTTTTCGTAGGAATACGCGGCAACAGCTTCGTGGACTGATAAGGCCAACTGTATAGTTCATACTCTTCTGGTGCTTAAGTGAACCGTTGTCATTTTATACGATTGACACGAAGTCCACGGAAAGCGTGAATCCTTGCGACTCTTGCCATGACGGTTTGACGGAAACTCCAATTGAGACGAAACGAGAGACAATCAAGTGAAGATTCGAAGGGAATGACGATCAGAAAGGACGTGGTTCAGTCAACGAACTACGGCTGAGCGTTATCCGCATCTCGGCGTCAACCGGCGCCAAGACAGACGCTCTGTCTTGGCGACAATTAGCGCCAAGACCATGCCCCGGTCTTGGAGCCAGTTGGCGCCAAGAAAGACCTCCTGTCTTGGCGCCAGTTTGTGCCAAGACCATGCTCTGGTCTTGGCGCCAATTGGCGCCAAGACGGACCTCCGGTCTTGGTTCAATAGACGTCTAGATCGGCCTCTAGTTCGGTTGTCAATCTGTTTCAAGACTCGTTCGTAGGTCTGGCGTCAATCGGCGTTTTAGACATTTCTTCGAAGCGGCATGACTCTCTAACGCTTTTGGTGGTTTCGTACCGCTTCGGAGGACGTATCGTGCGGCCTCGTGAGAGTTATCCGAGGACCATCGATGCTAACCTTGGCACTTGGATGCTTTAGTTGCTTGCGGACGGACATACTTTATTCGGAGATTGGTCGAGATCGACTATCTGCGAAGCTTTGAAGCCAGGTCGGGAAGGGACAACCTGAACGATGAGAATCTCGGAATTTTCAGATATTCTTCCGATTCCTGTGTCTGAAGGAGACAACATCGTTTCCGTAGTCCTTTTCTGGCATCGATTTCGTCGAGACAGTTTTTGAGCCCAACAATACCCGATGCCCAACACTTCCTTGATTGATTTACAACCCCGTTGTTTGCTGCCTGCGTTTCTTTGCTTTCTTTAATTTCGATATTTGCATCCTTCTAAAGACATCTTTTTAGCCTTAGCCCACTGTTTAATTCTATTTCTTCGTGCTACCTTTGGTCTCTGTGGATTCGATCCCGAACCACTACAACGTACATTTGTGCGCTTGCAGTGTTATCTCGGGCGAAAACCTGAGCTATCAACGATTTGTGATCAAAATATTTTTGGACGGAGTTGTGGGCGTTGGCTTATTACAGGTCAATTTATGTAGTTCCGGATAGGTCTAAATGGATTGTACCGGATTATGTCAAAGAAAGACAGATCGAACCTAAGGATCGTGTCGAGTCCAGAGGAAGGATAAAAGCTAAAAGGTTTTTCACGGGTCGGGGAACAGCGTAAAAGAACACAAAACAAGCGGCGTAAAAGAAAAAGCATGAGTTTTATTGGATGTTATTTGGAGGTTGTAGTGGAGAATGACTTTATTGCCTTCTTTTATTATGTAATGCCTAAAACTCTGTTATTTCTTATGTAGTTCATGTGCCTTCTGGGTAATACTTGTAAAACTACGATCTACAAGTCACCACTTTCAATTTTAATTAGTATTACTTCTACTAAAACCTTTTTCTTTAGTTTTACATTTGATTATGTTGCTTCAAAATGCAACTCTAACATATATACCCTCATTTGGCAAGCGATAATGGAAATTATCTATTTCTCCAAAATATGACTTATACTTATACGAACATCAACTTAGACGGAACAAAATTACAATACATATTTTTATAAATTGTAGATTCCAAATATATTTTTGCACATAAATAATCAGTAAAAGTAGAACAAGAATTAAAAAGGCTAAGTAATACTAATAAAAAATTTAAATCCAGAAAAGTAGAATTATTACCAACATTTGGAATACTACTATTTCATGTATAACTATAAAGAAAAATTTTGGCGGGAATTTGAAAATTTTTAGCCGCCAAAAATTTTCAGCCAATACAAAATTATGTTCTCCATAGAGATGATCATTCTCCTTTTATCTCTCTATTCTCTCTCTCACTCTCTCATTTTCGCTCTCTATTCTCTCTCCCACTCTATATTCTATCTCTCCCCATCTCTCTCTGCCACATGGATCCGTGGGTGGAGAAACAAGAGAAGAGAGCCATGAAGGTGGCAATTCGATATGCAAAAATGGTGGGATGCATCGCCGACGCGTAGTTCGGGATTCCAACACGATGCCCATGTGGGGAAGACATCATCGACAATGTCTCACCGGAGCCCAAGTACCCAAGAGATCGCGATTGGATCCCTGGATGCATATACTTCACTTGTGTCAAATACAAGGTAAAAGTTAAGTTTTCTGTACAAGTTAATGTTTATGAAAATTCAAGGTTTCTCTAAAAGTATGTTGTTTGATTAAATTCGCACGATGATTGCCTCCATTTCAGGCAGTCTTGGGTAATTGGTGTGGAGGACGAAGAATAATACCTACGGAGGCAAGTCGACAAGATGGCTAATGAAACAAAGAACCTCACCCGCGAGCTTAACAAGCTGTGGGTGTCTCGTGCAAGAGATTAAACTTTTATCTCTGTTAAAGAGTTTTCATGTTATGGTTATGTTTGTTAAGGAATTTTTGTTCAAATAATTAGCAGTATTCCCTTGTATTTCCAGATCAAAAATTAACCAAGGTTTCCATAACAAAACTAGATACCAAATAAACATAACATAACATTAAATTCTCTGGTTACGTGAAAAAAAACAAAACTAAAACCAAACCAAATGAACATAACATGACATGACACATAACATAATATAGCTACCATAGCATACGTTCAGAAGTGCTTAGACAAATTCTTCAAAAAAACCATAAGTTCAACAAACAAACGAGCAAACTCTAAATCGCTTAGACAAATTCTTAAACAAACAAACCATACGTTAAACAAACAATACCTTCTCTTCTTTTCCTTCCCTTTACCTTTTTGGGCTGCCTTTACAAACTCTTCAACCGTGCCCAACCTTTTCTCGAACTTATCTACCTTCTTCCCAAGTTTCTTGAATTCCCCTGCCATTTTTTGAAGCTCTTGCGGAGTTTTTCCATTTCGCTAGAACTGAAGCCTTCTATCGTCGGCAAATATTCCATCTGCTCAGGTATATGTTCTTCTCGGGCGGCAACATGTTCTTTTTACATGTCCTGAAAGAAGACATTGGATACTTTATCGAGAATCCACTCCCAACTTTCCACAGCAATATCAACCATGTCAACATCGTCACCTGTGAGTTCGTCCAATAAAGTTTGTTCTTCATCACTGAGTATGGGCAGGATGCTGTGAATTTCCTGCAATTTTCAAAAAATAATGTCAAGTAGTATTACCAGTTTTCCTAATATTCCTTACTATACCAGTATTCCTTACTATACCAGTATTCTTAACTATAACAGTATTCCTCAGATATCTAGTATTCCTTATTATTCTAGTATTCCTCAATTACCTTTATTGTATAGAGACCAGAGCGTATTTTTTCAAGAGGAAAACCTTTCATCTCACTTGGTTTGAATATGGACTTGCACATCCTTAGACAGTGGCTATCAGCATCTGGAACAAGCTCTCTAAATGTCAAAGCCAACTGCGGGATCACCTCGAATGCTATAAGCTACAAAATCAACCATTTATAAGACTTTGCTTCAAACTGTAAACAATAGAAACCTTCCCAAATTGCTCTAATACTTACGTCCAGTGGAAGAAAGAGACCGGGAAGAGGCCACAAACACTTCTCAGTCACCTTCCCTATGAAATGGTCCATGGTGTGAGAGATCTCCTTCAGCATGTAATCGTATGAGTATCTCCCCCATGGAAAGGTCCTGCAATACTCAAGATCCGCCACTGCCCTTTGGAAAAACTCTAAAACCGGTTCCGCGCCCTCTCCACTCTTTGTTTGCGCGCAAACGACACTAGCTAGGAAGAAAAGCACCGTGATCTTCAACCTATATTTATGGGGTCCAATTTTCACCAGCTTGTCTTTAACATCCTCCAACATCATTGTCCCTTTGAAATGCCGCTTAACGAAATCCGTACTCCCAAATTCCTTGTATCCGAGCATATAGTTGCGGCAGTCAAGACCAGATATCAGTACGTGTTCCCTCAACCCATATCGAACGGGAACAATATTGACTACGAACCACACTTCTTTCCGCATCTCGATATCGGATTTTTGCAACAAGAGCATCCACATGCCCTGAACCTTGTGGTTATTTTCCTTTTTCATGTGGAAAAGGTGTCTGAATTGTGGATGCTCCTCAAACAACTTCTTCTCCGTACTATATATTCATCCTCGAATTCAGCTCTCTAAGCGTTTCAATAGCTTCTGTAATAAAAATCCGCGTCAGGAAGTGCATTTTAGCTGGTTTGATTGGGAAGGTTCCCTCAACGTCCTACAACAAACAAACAGTATTCCTAGTATTCCTTCAACAATTACTTAGAGTATTCCTACAAATACACTGTTTTCCACTACAAACTAATATTATATTATTACTTGTACATTGTTGAAGTCAATGGTAAACCGACGCACTGGATTCGAAGATGACGCACGCAGAGTGTCATTTGGAGTTTTCTTTGAATCTATCCTCCTCCTCCTCCTCCTCCTCCTCCTCCTCNCTCTCTACCTCACTGTCTTCCCTAGACGAGTCTTCTCTCTCCCCATCGTCCGTCATATTTCATTACTCTATCAAAAGTTTCTCTACTTCTTCCAAAAACTCATAATCTATTACAAACAAAGTGTCGATATGTGCAATCATCATCGTCTCTCTCTTCTCCATTTTAGGATTCTTCAATTGCATATATTCAAATCGAAATACAAATGAAATACTTCAACTTTTTCAGACTATCAAGAACAAATTAAATCGAATCAAAAGAACATATGAATCGATTAAATACATAGATAAAATTGATGGCCACATCGAAGGTTAGCCCATGATCGATCACCATCTTTAGCCACCGTCTCAAGACAAAACACAAGTGAGTCTTGAGTCATCTTCACAATGATTTTTTGTGATTAAACAATTAATTACATCCAGATCCATTTCTATGACCCGTGTGTTACTCTAGTAGATAATACGATGATAATCTACCTCGAGACTAAGACTAACCCGAGAGACGCGAAATCGAAGAAGCTTCCAAAATCGTGAGGAAGAAACAAAAAAGAGAGGAGACAAGTATGATTATAGAGGATGAATAGGAAAAAACATAAGTGAGTTAAGTGTCTTTTTGTTTAAATGTTATATATTGTTGTTTGAATAAGTAAACAAAGATTCTTTACTAGAACAAATTGTTAAGGTGTTTGTGTTTAAGTATGAAACCCGGGTTTGACATTAGGTAAGTCTATTTTTTTATTCGATTCAAAACGACGTCGTTTAGCTTAAAATAAACTGATCCAGCTACAAACCTATCCACGTCAGCATGTTACTAACACGGTGTCAGTTTCACGTATGTAGATTTTTATGTTAAGTTTGGATAGTAAATTAAAATTCTTGTCCTGCATCAATCGATCCCAAGCTATAAAACTGATTTTGTTATTGCTTGGCTTATCATCCTACCAAAATCGGGTTAAGATCGATTGGATTCAACGACAAAGAGAAAGAGGAAACTTAAAGCACATCATAACATAAGTTGGAATTGATGACAATACGGAATTTAATATAACCTCTTTTATGACAGTTGAAAGAGCACGTTCTCGAATGCGATATACAATAGATGTAAAATTGTCTCTCTTACGCTGGCCAAAGTTTACGGTAAGCCATGATACTGTCCATTTCCACCTTCTTTGTAAATGCTAAAAATACGCTTAGCAACAACCTACGAGTTGTCGGTGTCTTCGATGAGAATGTTATTGATGATATGAGAACATTGACCGGTTGACCAGACACTTTCTTATAAGATCGAATGATAAAACAAAGAGAAAGATAACTTATAGCGTCTGACCTGCAGAAGAATATTGTATCGTTGGCGAACAGTAAATGGTTAATCAGTGGATTGTTTCGTGCCACTTTAACCTCTGGTAGGAGACCCAACAATTGGGCATTGCGACAAAGACCGGAAAGGACTTTCATGCAAATCACAAAAGACAAGGGGATAGCGGATCTCCTTGTCGTAGGCCTCGTGTTGGAATCACACGTCCTTGGTGACCCCCATTAATAAGAAAGGAGTACAAAACTATCATAACACATTCCTAAATCCATCCAATCCATATACTTTGGAACCCCATTCGCTCTAAAATTGCCTTTAGAAAATCCCACTCGATTATATTGTAAGCCTTGCTTATGTTTGTTTTAACTGTCATCGCAACCCGCTTAGTAGCTTTGGAAAATCGTAAGTAATGAAGAAGGCCATGAGTGATTAGTACATTATCAGAGATAAGGCAGCCCGAAACAAAACCGGATTGATTCTCTAATATCAATTTCTATAAAATCATATGCATTTGAGATGTGAGAATTTTGGCGATGATCTTGTAAAAGACATTACAAATAGCAGTCAGATGGTAATCAGAGACCTTCCTAGCATTTTGCATTTTCGGAAAAGGTGCACATTTTTCTCATTTAGCTGCTTCGGTAAGCAACCTGACGTAAGGAACTCTCAGACCTCTTTAATTATGTCTTGACCCACAATTTTCCAGAAAGAATGAAAACATCCAGAGGAGAAACCATCAGGTCCTAGGGCCTTCTCCAAGTTAATGGCCATAGTAGCAGTTCGTATTTCATCTTCCGCAGGTAAACAAGTTAAGAAACTGTTCTGGCCCGTGAGTAATAGACGGAGATATTGCATCATGAACAATGGATAGTTGGTACCAGAGCTCGACGTGAACAACTGTTGAAAAAACTTAGAAATAGTTTGAGAGATCTCATGTTCCTTATATGAGCAACACCATGAGCATCCTCAATAATTGTCAAGCGATTAAATGTTTTTCTATTATGCGTAGTTGCATGGAAAAATCCAGTATTAAGATCACCACTTTAAAGACATTGAACTTGAATTCTACCTCTCCAAAATTGTTCCTCATCGCGGTAAGCTTGCAACAATGTAGAACTTAAGCTATCAATTTCATTATTATCCGGAATCGCAGAGGAGAGAGCCATATCCACTGCCAGCTGAGTGTCTTTAATTAATTTTGCACTGTTAAAATTCCTTTCTTTAGTTCGGTTTATGGGAGCCGAACGAACAACACTTAACATCATCTCAATTGAAGTCACAGTCAAACCGCACCAAATGGTAGAAATCAACTCATAAATCTCATCCTTTTCTCGTAGTTGGTTATCAAACTGAAACACTCCTTTGAGTTTGACTCAAGAATCATCCAGGAAAACAAGCATTGGAAGGTGATCTTAACCTTGAAATGGTAAATACTCAGCCCTCTACAAGGGAAACATATCTAACCATGCGTTATTTGAAACAACATGATCCAATCTGGCATGTACAAGATGATCATGTCTCATGTTAGATTAAGCTTGAACCAGATTGAACAAAGGATGGTTTGAGAAGCGAGTAAACCGAGATATGGTTTAAGATAAGATTTAGGATTAAGAATATTTAGTAGTTATCTAAATATGGTTTTCCTAATAGATCTAGGATTTATCCAAAACCATATATAAAAGTCGAGTTATGACTTTTATGATTTGTGTGGGTTTTTGGGGAGAACTTTGTTTTGAGTTATTTTCAAAGTTAATAAAGAGAGGAATTCTTTAGTTTTGTGTTCTATGTTTACTTGTGTGCTTGATCCAAACCTTCTATAGGTTTTCATTTGGTATCAGAGCTTAGCCAGGTTCTCTTTCGATCCTCACGTGAGATCGATCTAGACTAAGGAACACGATGGGAGACATTACAACGACCGGATCATCCTCAGCCGTGGCTGCTCCGACGTCTTCAGTGTCTCCGGCGAAAGAAGGAGGAGCTTCTTCGTCGTCGATCACCTGCCCCATGCTGAACCAAACAAATTATACCGTATGGGCAATTAGAATGAAAGTTTTGTTAAAAGTTAACAAGGTTTGGGAAATCCTGGAAACCGAAGATGATGATCCTGACAAAAATAACATGGCGACTGCTCTTATCTTTCAATCAATACCAGAAGCGTTAATTTTACAGGTGGGCGAGTTGGACTCTGCAAAGAAGGTTTGGGAGGCAATAAAATCTCGTCACATGGGAGCAGATCGAGTCCGAGAAGCCAGACTCCAAACACTTATGTCTGAGTTTGATAGACTTCGAATGAAAGATACAGATAAGCTTGATGAGTTTGTTGGGAAACTATCGGAAATTGCATCAAAATCAGCCTCATTAGAAGAGATCATTGAGGAGTCTAAACTTGTGAAGAAATTTCTTAAGAGTTTGCCATGTAAGAAATACATACACATAGTAGCATCTCTAGAACAAGTTCTAGACCTCAAAACCACGACATTTGAGGACATAGTAGGGAGGATGAAGACCTATGAAGAGCGTGTAGCAGATGAGCACGATGAACTAGCAGAACATCATGACAAGCTCATGTATGCGAGTTCAGATACTCGGTTTACTGGTGCTGGCCGTGTTTTCATACCGAGAGGAAGAGGTCGCGGCGGTAGGTTCTTTGGTAGAGGAAGAGGTAGAGGCAAGACGAATAGTGAAAGAGATTATTCGCACATAGTGTGTTATAGATGCGATAAGAATGGTCACTACACTTCTAACTGCCCAGACCGATTGCTTAAGTTACAAGAGACCTGTGAGCTGAAAGAAGAAGAGACTCAAGAAGCCGAAAGTCTAATGATGCATGAAGTAGTCTATCTTAACGAGAAGAATGTTAAGCCACAGGATTTCGAAGCTACTCATAATGATAAAGACATGTGGTACTTGGATAATGGAGCAAGTAACCCTATGACTGGAAATTCGGCTTTCTTTGTCTCTATAAATAAAACTATCACAGGCAAAGTAAGGTTTGGAGATGACTCAAGGATAGATATAAAGGGTAAAGGATCAATCCTTCTGATCTATGTAGATGGAGAAAGGAAGATACTTAATGACGTCTACTTCATACCGGACCTCAAAAGCAATATCATAAGCCTGGGACAGGCTACTGAAGCAGGATGTGATGTCTGAATGAGAAAAGATTATATCACTTTGCATGACAAAGATGGGCGGTTGATAACAAGAGCCCTAAGGTCTAGAAACCGTCTCTATAAAGTGAGACTTGGAGGAGGAGAAGCGAAGTGTCTTCAAGTCTCTAACCTTCGGGCAACAGCTAGTGTAAGTGAGATATGGCATGCAAGACTCGGTCATTTAGGCGCAGACTCCATGAAGATGATGATCAACCATGAGCTTGTAATCGGCCTACCAAAAGTAACGTGCGAAAAAGATAAATGCTCGACATGCTTGCTTGGGAAGCAAGCAAGGCATGCTTTCCCCAAGGCAACGACTTATCGAGCGTCTCAAGTGCTTGAATTAATCCATGGAGATCTATGTGGGCCTATCACACCTCCGACGCCAGCAAGAAATAGATACATATTTGTTTTAATTGATGATCACTCAAGGTATATGTGGTCTATACTTTTGAAGGAAAAGGGAGAAGCATTTGAGAAGTTCAAAGTATTTAAAGCCCTGGTCGAGCAAGAGACAGGTCTTTCGATAAAAACACTTAGAACAGATAGAGGAGGTGAATTTTTATCTGAGGAATTTCGAAGCTTCTGTGAAATCTCGGGAATTGCTAGACATCTGATAGCTCCATATTCGCCTCAGCAGAATGGAGTAGTAGAAAGGCGGAACAGAACACTTTTAGGAATGACGAGAAGCATCCTAAAGCACATGATGATTCCGAATTTTCTGTGGGGCGAAGCCATAAGACATTCAACCTATCTCATAAATCGGATTGCTACCAAAGTGCTGATCACAAAGACACCGTACGAAATCTTTAAGAAGAGAAAACCGAACATTGAGCACATACGAGTGTTCGGATGTGTGTGTTACGCCAAAGTTGAAAGTGTCCACCTAAAGAAACTTGATGATAGATCACGCATACTAATCCATCTCGGGACCGAAACGGGTTCGAAAGCTTACCAGTTATTAGACCCGGTAAACCGGAAAATAGTGGTTAACAGAGACGTGATATTTGCTGAAAACAAAATATGGAGCTGGAAGGAGATAAGTAACGAACCTAGAGAAGAACCAGGACAATTCATTATCACCATTGGAAGGTTTGAGAACAATGGTGTACGAGAAGGAGAAGAAACGATCGGAATGGATGGAGAAGATGTTGGAGCCAAAAAAGGAGTTACACAAAACAGAGAACTTGCGACCTGTGAAAACAGAGTAGCCAGTTTTGCCGGAAGTCATGGCGGTAACGGCGAGCCCGCTGAGTCGAGCTCAGGTGGCGATTCTGTCGCAGATGGTCACGATGTGGCTGAAGGAGCAGTGGAACAATAGAATCAGATGGTATTAAGGCGTTCTTCGAGAGAAAGTAAGAAACCTAAATACT
The DNA here is from genome assembly GCA_900406275.1 of Anastatica hierochuntica. NCBI lineage: Eukaryota > Viridiplantae > Streptophyta > Magnoliopsida > Brassicales > Brassicaceae > Anastatica > Anastatica hierochuntica. Next base: position 12,112 of record OVAN01013552.1, read on the forward strand.
TAGAAGATTACATTATGTTTGCCGAGATCGAAAGTGAAGAACTGTTGATGCTCATCAATGAAGAGCCTTGGGATTATAACGAAGCTAAGAAGGAACAGGTTTGGTGAGATGCCTGTGAAGATGAACTTGCTTCGATAATAAAGAACAGAACATGAAGTCTAGAGGATCTTCCTAATGGAGTCAAACAAATCGGTTTAAAGTGGGTGTTTAAGATCAAACGAAATTACGATGGTTCCATAAATAAGCATAAGGCTAGACTCGTTGCAAAAGGCTACATTCAGAGGCATGGCATCGACTTTGAGGAGGTATTCGTACCTGTAGCCCGTATTGAGACCGTAAGACTTGTGGTTTCACTAGCAGCTTCTCGAGAATGGGAAGTACATCATTTAGACGTAAAAACTGCCTTCTTACATGGTGATCTAAAGGAGATTGTTTATGTCACATAACCAGAGGGGTTTGAAATCAAAGGACAAGAGAAGAAAGTGTATAAGTTGAATAAGGCATTTTACGGCTTGAGACAAGCTCCTCGGGCATGGAATGACAAGCTAAATAAGGTGCTTAGCGAGCTGAAATTTGCGAAATGCTCAAAGGAGTCTGCTGTGTATTGTCGTCAAAACGGCAATCATATGTTGCTTGTAGCTGTCTAT
>OVAN01013553.1:2663-12757 GCA_900406275.1 Anastatica hierochuntica
ATCTTATTCGAATTCGTGGTCTGAGCGTGCGCAACCGGTGTTAAGCCGTGGCCACAAGAACTGTTGGCGGCGATTACCTAGAACTACAGCGTAGACTAGTAACCTAGTTGAGACGCAGCTTGCTAACGAAAACAAAGTAAGAACCCTAGTTTTTCTAAGTGTTTTGCGGTGACGAAAAGTTTTGTGTANACGAGAGACGATCAAGTGACGATTCAAAGGAAATGACGATCAGAGTGAACGTGGTTCAATCAACGGAGTATGGCTGAACGTTATCCGCGTCTCAGCGCCAACAGGTGCCAATTGGCGCCAAGACGGACCTCTGGTATTGGTTCCAACCGACGTCTAGATCGACCTATAGTTCAGGCGTCAATCGGTTCCAAGACTCGTTCGTAGGTTTGGCGTCAATCGGCGTTTAGACATTTCTCCAAAGCGACGCGGTTCTCCAACGCTTTTGGTAGTTTCGTATCGCTCCGAAGGACGTATCGTGTGGTCTTGTGAGAGTTATCTCAGAGCCATCGATGCCAACCTTAGCACTTGAATGCTCTAATTTCTTGCGGATGGATAGACGTTATGCGGAGATTGGTCATGATCGACTATCTTCGAAGCTTCGAAGCCAGGTCGGGAAGAGACAGCCTGAACGATGAGAATCTTGGAGTTTTCAGACATCCTTACGATTCCTGTGTCTGAAGAAGAAAATATCGTCTCCGTAGTCCTTTTCATGCCTCGATTTCGTCAGGACAGTTTTTGACCTCAACAGTGAACATATATAACGACGTGTTTTCTCGTCACACCATCTCTTCTATTCATGTCGCCGACGAGTGTTTTCTTTGTCAAGGGTCAAACTTTTTCTGTTTATCTATTGGTTCATCAGGCGATTACGGGGCTTGGATCGGATATTTGACGAGTTCATCTCCTCCCTTATCGGTGAGTCTATTATCTCCTTAATTGTTGAGTGCAATCTTCCGACAAACAAAACTCGACGGTTTTGCATTGTCGATGAGTTTCCGTGGCTTGTAAGGCATGACGGTTTATTCTCTCCCGAATAGTCTTCGAGAAGATTACGAGTTCTATGGAACAAAAAAAAGGAATCTTAAACCGCCTTGGCTACTAGGAATATTGGGGATGACATGTCCGAGTGACAACCTGACATGGACGATGGTGACTCTACAACTTTAGCGAGATGAGTTTTTGTTTTACTTGGTGTACATTGCCGTGAACACAATTCTGAGTTCTCTGCTCATCAAGAATAAGAAATTAGTAAATCAAATATTATATTATGTTCTCAGAACAATAAGGGAAACAATGGTTTGTGTATGTGAAGACATGGAATAGAAGATGATGGACTTTGATGATTATCTATGTCATTGGAGGGACTTATTTATGTTACAGATAGGAACTACAGCAAAGCATGTTATCTCTTGGTGCGGGAGTGTATGAGATGGGCAACGATGTAACAGATGGATCGCGCCCAATGATCTATTAAGTGGTAAAAGGCGATGGATCACAATAGATGACAGTCGAACACAAGATGACCAAGAACAAAGATGAATAAAGTTACCGAATCAGTTTATCCTACAAGAAAGTTAAGAAGCATCGTATTATTACTTTTCTGTTATCATGTTCTGCTTAATAATGTATTTGCTGTATGTTTCAATCTTTGTAAAACCTTCTTTGATATTAATAAAGCTAAGATGTTAAAAAAAAAGAATCGACTTATTGCTGATTAAAAAAAAAGCGAGTCAACTTATTAAAGGCTTGTTTAAACGATCGTCTTCACAAATCAGAAAACGAACAAGAAAGAGAAAGGCTTATTGAAAATTTTTATATTATTTCGCTAAAGCCTTGTTCATTAGAAGTAGAGAAACAAACTGTACAAACAGAAACAAAACATAAACAACATAAAACAGGGTTAAACCCAGAAAAACAGAGCAAGACATGAGATCAACAACAAGATTGAAAATAATAGCTCCCATTTCCGAATTAAAGACATCCTTAAACCAAACTGGAAAACCATTTGAAATGTAAGAAGATAGACGTTGATCACGAACAACAATTTTTGCAATTTCATAAGCTCCTTTGTTGCTCTTCGGGTGTTCCAAGGTAATGAACCAGTTCGGCTTCCCTTCAGTGTACCGGAGCAACTCCGCAATGTGGCCCAAAACAGCAGGCCGCTCATGAGGACTATGTAAAGCCTGAAAAATTTCAGGCATCTTCGCCGCAAAGATAACCTGATTAAACCTCATATTACCAATACACTTCAATGTCCATTTCCACTCTTTGTTATTTGCCTCAAAAGCGATGAAACACCTATATATGATCTATGGCTATGAGGGATTACCACACCATCCGAATTCCGTAAAAAACATGAAGCTCCACTTATACGACTTTTACAGTTCCAGTACATCCAATGTTACACCTGAGCTGATTCGATGGTGGTTTTTGCTAATAAAACGCGGGTTCCAGTGGCACATTCTTTGTCATTTGTTGTATATCCTCTTGTTGCCCTGCTGTCCAACTCTTTGCATCCGTATAAGCCTTCTCCATCACCTCCCATGGACCAAAAATAGGATTTTCTATTCTTCCAAACCAGCTAGAGGATCCACAGAAATACACCACGTATCTCTTCTGATAAGGAAGTTTGAGCAGCCACAGTTAACAAGTGATAAAAATTCGTATACAGAGATGCACTAAAGGTAGAAGATGAGAATCAAACATTAGACAATGCCCAAATTTTTCGGACCATTGGACATAAGAAGAGAATGTGATTAATTGATTCATTCTCTTCATCACAAAGAAGACAACCTTCCATAGCTTGAATATCACGTTGACGAAGTATCTCAAACATTGCTAAGGAACCTGTGATCATTCTCCATAAGAAATGTCTGATTTTTGGAGGAGCATTCACCTTCCAACATTGAGCAACTAGTATATTTTTGGATGGTATCATCTCTTTTTCATCAATTAATTCACAATGTTTCCTACCAATACTCAACTTGTAACCCGGTTAAACACTATAAAGACCATTTTTTTCTGCAAACCAACAGAAACTATCTTTACCTATTGTTGAAAGTCTTTGCTGTGCCATAAGCTCCACATTTCTTTGCACTATAAACTGATAAAGTCTTGCGAAATTCCAGTGATGAGTCTCATAGTCGATGATATGGCTAACAACAAGACTCATATCCATCAGCGGGTTTTGACTAACAGGTCACCAAGGTTCATTCTCAAAAAGCTAGTTGTCGATCCAAAGAATTGTATATGTACCATCACCAATATTTCTCTTCAATCCATGACTTAACAACTCTCTTCATACAATATACTTCTCCACACATAAGAAGAATTCTTATCCATTACCGCTTCTAATATCGTCGAGTGAGGAAAGTATTGGCTTTTATACAATTAATAAAAATGATGTTGTGCCTCCATGAGCAACTGCAAAGTTTGTTTAGCTAATAATGCTTGATTGAAACAATGTAAGTCCCTAAATCCTATTCCACCATTTTCTTTTGTTAGCGTCATCTTCTCCCAACTCAAAACAATGAATCTCATGAGAAGACGAGTCTGATCCCCACCAAAATTCATGATAGCACTTGTTAGAGACTTACATAGCTCGACTAGATATTTGAAACAGGACATGACATAGACAGGAAGCGCCAAAGAAACTGAATTAGTTAATACTTCTTTGCCACCAAGAGATAACTTTTTTGCATACCAACCCGATCATTTTTCCTGAAGTCTGTCCTTGATATAACTAAACACTTGTACCTTCGACCCCCTAAGACATTTGAGGAGTCCAATATACAGATCGATACCTCCTTCTTTACATATTCTCGTTACTTGTTTAATCCACTCTTGTGTATCAGCTAAAACTTGTGCTTCAAAGGTGATGGAAGCCTTCCCCATACTAATCACTCGACCCGAAACATGTTCATACTTAGCCAGAAGTGAGAGCATGATAACATCATTATTTTACCATTTTTCCTTTAGATTTTAGTATGTTTTCTTGGTTTTTATGCTTTTATTTATCACAAATAGTAGTTTTCTTGTATATGTAGTGTCAAAAGTCATTTCAGGTCGAACAATGCATTCTGGAGAAATTTGGAGTAATTTGGAGCAAAAGTCTGTTTCTGGACAGTTACGATGCATCAGAAAGATCATCCAAGATGGAGGCCTTACCCTCAATTTATTTTGATGAAATTTGTAGAGAAACTATAATTTTGAGTTAGATTTTAAATAAAGTTGTTTCAAAGCAATTGGATCTCTGGATCAAAAGTTATAAGTGTTTTAGTGAAAAACTTGTATGTCTGACCCGAAGCTGGAATGTGCCAGAAGTGAGCTGTGACCGGGTTTTGAGAAAACGAAGCACCAACCTATGTCACAACTCTATATGACCGGTTGGAAGACACCTGAGCACTAGTGTAGGCCAAAAATAACCCCTAAATCGGTCCCAAGCCATTCTCGACCCCAACTTAACTTAAACTGACTTTTCTAAACCTAATACTTTATATACTTGTTTTTAGCCTTTTGTGAAAGGAGAGTCATGACTTTTAGAGAGAAAATAGACCTTACCAGGCAGAGAACTCATGCATACTTTTTTCTCAAAGAGATTTGGATACTAAGAGCTTCTAAGAGAAGATCTCGCTTTGTAATCGATATTGCTAAGTTTTCTACACCCTTGACTCTTAGTCTATGACGTTTTCAACTTATCATTACTCAAGTTTACATATTGTTATGATGAGTTTTGGGTAGCTTACTTGTTGGGTTTAGGGGTTTTCAAAGAAGATTCATGGATTGATTGTTAGGTTGTTAGATTTGATAATTTTCCTAGGGTCCTTCATCTAGATTGTTAATTGATGATTGTTGCTTGAAAATTTAGCTACTGTCATTTAGGATTGATTTACTCACTGAAAGTTTTATTCAATTGTCTTGTTTAGTCTAGATGAGCAAAAACGTCAGTCTTCACGGGAGTGATTTTACTGAGTTTTGTGAACTATCAATTCTGAACTTTGTGCTTGTTTATTCACTTGATTACCAATAGGATTTAAAAATTTAGATTTTTTAGACATCAATAATTGGTATTACGAAAGTGGATTGATTATCCTTGCTTGATTCAAGTTCTAGGGCAAACCTATTGGATTTATCGATCTATTTATCCGTTTTATTCAATCCCTGATAACTTGAGATTCTCCAATGCCCAATGCTTTTCTCAATTGATATTTTGTTATTGATCACCTGTTGTTTTAGTTTATTTAGTCATTATTTTCGTGCCTCACAATTTCCAAAACAAAACCTCATTAGTTTCGCTTTACCTTAATTCGATTCTCATAAACTCGTAGCGTGGTTCTTGGTCCTTGAGGATTTGATCCCTAAGTACTATCACAAGCTCTGTGCACTTGCATCATTATGCTATTTCTCGGGGTAAAACTTTGAGCACATCAAGTTTTTTGCGCCGTTGTTAGAGACCAATTCAATTACCTACGAGTTTCTGATTAGGATTTAGTCTAAGGCTTTTTCGTTTTTTATTTCTTTATTTTTATTTTTATTTTCGTTTACTTTTTGTTGGTTCTATTAACTTCTTGTCAAATATTAAGGAAAACAAGTACTACATAATTTTTTCCCCTTGATTTTCGAGGAAGATCGAAACGGAGCACAGCATCAAACAATCAGACAATTCGATTCATCAAGTGCTTCTTATATTAACTGTAATCCAATCTGCCCCGCACAACCTCTAGAGGTGTTTAATATTAACCATGGATTCGTATCTTGGGCAGATAAACATCGGTTTAGTGGTTTAGGTGAAGAAGACCCCATAGACCATATCAAAATGATCGAAGAGATTTACAACATAAGAAGATCCTATGGAGTTTTTGAAAACTATTTAAAATGCAAGTTGTTCTCATTCTCCATTCTCTCTAGTTGATAATGCCAAGAAGTGGTTAAAATCTCTTGCTCATGGACCAATCACTACATGGGATCAATGCAAGAGAGCCTTCTTGAAACACTTCTAACTGAAGAAGAGACTGGAGCTGATGAGGAAGAGGATTTCGGAGTTTCAACAGATGTTGAATGAATCATTCTTCAAAGCAGTAGAACTCTTCAAGGAGTACCAAAGAGACTGTGCTCATCATGGTTTCGAGGAGTTGAATTTGGTTAATTTCTTATATGAAGGAATTCCTGAAAAATTCAGGATGACACTCGACATTGCAGGCAAAGAAAACTTCATGAATAACACTGCTTCTCAAGCTAAGATCCTTATTGACAGCCTAGCTAAGAGCAAAACAAAATTCATATCTAACTCAGGAGAGAATTGTGGAGGCCATAAAGCCAAACTCTGATTCCACAGAGATCTCTGAGCTGAAATCTACGGTCGCTCAACTTCTAATAAGAAAAAAATGAGTTTTAATCACCATGAGGACGTGAGAGAGGCCGCTGGAAGTGCTATTCAATATCACAAAGGTGATGGTGCCCATGTGCTGGAAAGGGAAGTTCACTATATCAATAATCTAGGGGGTTCCCATCAAAACCAAAACCTAGAAAACTTCGGATATGATGATCTTCAAATGCAGCAGCAGTTCAATGACTTTGAGATGAGATTAGAATCTATTTCGAATGCCAAAGACGTGGCCTTATCCTCCTTAGACAATAAAGTTGAGCTTTTGTTTCAACAAGTTCGAGAAGGTCTAAAGGAAAACGCCCGAAACATGGACAACATGTACAATCATCTCAATGGGAAGATCGACGGGCTATTTGGGAAGCTTATGGACGTTTCTAATCATGTTAAAGTTCTTTATGTTCAAGTTGCTCAAAGTGCAAAAGGTGTGAAGACACAAGGTGGCTTTCTTCTGGGAAACACGAGAGAAACCTGAAATCTTGCAAGGCGATTAAGATTCGGTACGAGAAAGAAGACGCAACTGAGATTATGCACAAATTCATTGATGTTAATCCACTTGTTGCTGCTGATCCATTACCAAGCTCGGAGAATGACGAGCCTACACACAAAGCACCACATCAACAGAGGCTTCATAAGATAGAAGACCCGATGAAGTTTGTCTTCTCATGTGAAATCAATGGTGTGGATTTTCAAGAACCTCTTTGTGACTCTGGAGCTACTATAAATGTCATGCCTAAATCCTTTGCAAACCAATTGGTGATGTCCTCAAATGGATTTGTGAAGGATGTAACAATGCAAGTAGGAGGCTGCTTGGTTCCTATTGATTTCCAAATTCTTGAGACAAGTAAAGACTCTACAATGTAATTGATTCTTGAGAGTCCTTTCCTTTCAATAGTAGGAGCAGTTATGCATTATCCTAATCGACGAGTCTCTTTCTCTAGAATCAATATGAGAGTGTTCTACCCTGCAATCTCCACAAAGGATTTGATCCTTACTCCTAAAGTGTGTGTCGACACTGTAAAATATGAATTTAATCTAGATGGACGTTCCAAAGGAGCTTCAAAATCAATACCATCCACTCATCCTTGGTACGTACACATTGCTAACAAGAAATGCTTTGATGTAAAGTTTAGAAGATGCATCCCAGAAGAAGATGTAGTACGCGTTCTTTTCGCTTTTCATGGTTCGGATTATGGAGAACACTTTGCAACTTTCAAAACAGACTCCAAGGTATTACAAGCTAGTTTTTAGTGGCCTACCATAATTAAGGACACCCAAGACTTTATATCCAAGGATAATTCGTGCAAAAGACAAGGGAACATCAACAAACGAAACAAGGTGCCACAAAAACTTCATCCAAGAAGTCAAAGTTTTCGATGATTGGGGAATCAACTTTATGAGTCTGTTTCCTTCTTCTTCTGGAAACAAATATATTCTTGTTGTTGTTGACTACGTGTCTAAGTAGGTGGAAGTCATAGCCAGCCGCACCAATGATGAAAAAGTGGTGATGAAGATGTTCAAGTCGATCATTTCCCCAATATTTGGTGTTCCACGAGTTGTGATAAGTGACGGTGGATCACACTTCATGAACAAATTGTTTGAGAATCTTTTGAAGAAGAATGGAGTTAAACACAAGGTTGCTAAACCTTATCAAACACTTCCTTCTTCGCATGAAGCCATGCATATCTAACATTCGTATCTCCTCGATGTTTTTTAGTGATGTCAATTTGCTTATGGAAAAGAGATAGATGAGCTTAGGGGATCTCACTTGAAAACTGATACACATCAATCAATTCTACCTGCCCAAGAGTGGCAGTACCCAAAGCAAACATTTGTTTGACAACATCATTATTTAGTTGCTCCTCAGTAGGCTTGGAACAGAGAGTACATTAGTTCCTAATTCATCCCATTTCTCGACAGCATTATCAAGCTCACGGCTGCAGACATCGTCTGCCTCGTCATATTTCCCATTTGAAGATCACTGAACAACTTTAATATCATCCTTATTGTAACCACACTCGTCACTGAACTCCTTCAAGTTCAACTTCAGTAACTCTCAGCCATTGACATCAACTTCGAGGTGCAGCTTGATCTCAAGTTGACCATGTTGTTTTGAATGGTCACGAATATTAAGGCAACAATACTTTCCATCACTGTCAAAAAATTCGGGGAAAAAGCATTTTCCAGCAATGTCAATCCACGCAAGCTGGGGTTTTACACCTGTTTCCAAGTCTAGTCGAGGCATATGTAAGAAACCCAGAACAAAATGTCGATCTCACCAACTGACCTCAATTGCAGCTTTCTTTGCCTTAAGATCATTACTGATGGTGGCAATAATATACTCAGGCAAATCAATCCATTCATCGTTCTCTAAGAACATTACACGTTTTGTTACTCCCGTCTTTTTGAAATAAGAGTAGTACATGACCAAAGATTTCCCGACATGATTCTTAGAAACACTAACTTTGTTTCCACCCTCCACTTTTCTCCTTTCCTCAAGATTTTGGGTTGAGGTGTTCAGTGATCACCTGTTGCAGCTTTCCAGATGATCTTCTAGAAGCATATGAAAAACAATATGCAGTATTCTTTCTCTTTTTTCCAAGTCCATCTTTAAAACAACTATCTGATACCTTGACGATATTGGCTTCCATTTCTATCCACTAACAATGTTAAACCTAAAACCTTGAATAAGTCAACTAACACATCTAACTCTCTAGCAGTCTTGAAGATGGCAAATCAGCAAAGGTGAGGACTCTCTCTCTCACTCTATCTCTAAACTACGAGAAACTATAAAGACAAACAAGAATGAAAGAGCAGCGAAAACCCTAAACGACGAAGAAGAAAGTGATTGGGAGAAGAAGACAACCATTTTATATGTGAGATTCTTTCGGGAGAAAAAGCTAAGAAGCTAAGTCGGCGGTGCAATTTTATATATGAGATGGAGGTCTCTAACCGAGAAATCAAAAGAATCCTAGAGAAGATTGTAGGTAAGACAATGAAAGATTTGTCAACAAGGCTTGATGACACTCTTTGGGCTTATCGGACAGCATACAACAAATCTATTGGGACTATTTCTTTTCATCTTGTCTATGGAAGATCATGTCATCTTCCAGTAGAGATCGAATATAAGGCTGAATGGGAAATAAAGAAGTTCAACTACGACATCAAACATGCTTCTGAGCAAAGATTAATCACAATGAATGATTTTGAGGAAATTTGCCACAATTCTTATGAGAATTCTCGGATTTACAAGGAAAAAGCTAAGATATATCATGTTAAGAAGATTGTTCCTCGGGTATTTTCACCAGATGACCAGGGTTATACTCTTCAATTCACACCTAAGGCTCTTTCCCAGAAAGCTTATATCACGATGGTCTGGACCATTCAAGATTAAAGAAGTTAAACCATACGGTGTTGTTGTGTTATGGAATCGAGACGACGGAGATTTCACAGTCGATGGACAACACCTCAAGCCATATCTTGCAGACATTGACTATACCGAAAGGGAAACAATTCCTTTAAGCTATCCACCTCCTAATTAAAGTGAAAGGATTCAAGCGAAAGACTCAAAATAAGCGCTTTGAGGGAGGCAACCCACATGTTTTTAATTTTATTTTTAATTTTCTAGGAATTATTTAGATGTCTAATAGTTAGTTTTTGTTATGAACCATTTGATGGCTGACATAACCATTAGCCTATTGGG
>OVAN01013554.1:0-12756 GCA_900406275.1 Anastatica hierochuntica
ATGTGGGCGGCTTCACCGCACTTGAAGCAACCGCCCGCTTCGCGGCTCTGAACAGCTCATTTGCTTCTTCCGGTTCATCTCTGGACCGCTTCCGGGAACCTTCCGCTTTGGCTTCCCAACATTGATGCAAGGAAGGTCCGCAGAACACGGCAACTCCATTCTCCGGTCTAACCGTTCCGGTTTGCTGCTCTGATCCGCTTAACTCCCCGGTTCGGTTCACCCCTTCGGTTTGGCCTTCCGGTCTGGTTTCCTTTCCGGTTTGGATTTCAGCTTCGGTTTTCTCCGAACCGGTTCCCGGTTCGATTTCCACTTCGGTCCGGTTTTCTCCGCCGGTTTGGTTTTCTCCACCGGTTTGCTCCGGTTCGGTTTCAGGTGTGGGTCCCACGGGTTGCTTCTCCCCCAAGCCACATGAAACCCTAACTCCACCTTGCTTGGTCCACAAGCCGTCGCCGTCCATTAGGGTTTTTCCAAAACCCGAGCCACCACGGGCTCCTCCGACCACTCTCGGGCCACCACCGCCGCTCGACGCCGCTTCCTGAGTCGCCACTACACCACGGGAGCCTCCGATCGTCGCCACAGCCCCGCCACGAGCCGCGATCACTCCGCTCCTTACTCCTCCACCCTCGGATTGCGGCTGACCCTCCGTGATCACCACGGTTCCGGCTCCTTTCAGCGTCGCATCATCTCCCCGGGCCACCACGGTGCCTTCTCCGGTCTTCCCCGCCTCCTCCGACGTCACAACCCTCTCGGTCCACCCCTTCATCTCCTCGGGTGCAATTACCACGACCACCGCCTCGTCGCGTTGGCTTCTCCTCCTCTCCTCCGCCATCGTGACGCACGACGCTCTCGCATCACGCTCTCCGCGACGGTCCGCCGCTCCTCCGTCGTGATCTCCCTCCCGTCTCTCCATCTTCTTCTCTCTTCTCCTTCTTCGTTTCTTTTTTTCCTTTGAGTGAGTGTGTGTCGAGAGAGAGGGAGAGAGTTTAGGTTTAGGGTTTTTTTTTTTTGGTTAGTGGGCTTGGATCGGGTTTGGGCTTTTAGGGTCATGGGCCGGGTATTACAGGTATTTTATTTGATTGCATGAAGTAAGGTTTAATCGTTTTAGCTTTGTTTGAATCTTTTGTTTAAGTCAGGTATTTAATATCGTTTGATTCTTTTGTAACGTTCTGTTTAGATTTTACTTTTTCAATTGGCTTATTTTGTTTGACTAACTTCTGAGTGTTTGAACAAAAAGATACTTTAGGAGCCGGACATTATAGATTCAAAGCGAATCTACCAGCTTAATATGCTTTGGTATAAATCGGTAGAATTCAATTTGCCATGAAAAAAACACTGACTAACTGATAAAAAATATGACCTGGAAAGAAAAGAAGAGATGGAGCAGAGGAAACGAGGGTTTCAAACCCCATATTATTGGCATGCCACAATTACTCTCAACGGGACCTTGATACATCTAAAAGCTTGTGCTTCTTGAGACTTTGTTATTGACTTTGTTCCATAATTGTTGCTGTACAAATTAGGGCCATTTGTGAATATCATACCAATGGCCATTCACAAAATAGGCTCGGTATTGGAAATGATGACACTTAGAACCAGTTAACAATCTACACTCAATTTTTACAAAAATCGTTACAATTGTTAGTTGTCTAAATTTGAACTAACTATAGCTAATAAATTCAAAATACACATTAACAATTCATGCACGCGTATACTTTTACCTACATTTTTTGGCCTTGAAGAAAATACACCAAATGCCAAAACTTTAATAAAATAAACTTATAGAACAAAACCGCGCGTAGTAGCACGGACACAATCCCTAGTTATCATAATTATGATTATTCGCATAATTATACGTTCGTTGTCGCGTTTTGACTATTTATATAAAACTAAGTTTTTTTCTTCTAAACGTTACTCTTCAACATGAATAATGCAAATCATAAATACAAATAACTACAATCTTCTATATTCTTCTTTTCATTCTTCTGTAATTGGATTTTATTGAATTTCTGATACATAATCTCGATTAGTCATCTCAGTATAGTGAAAAGATTTAGGCCTTGATTGGTTACATATTATGATCTAGTTTTTGATTTTCCAAAAGCCGGTTTATACAGATCTTATTATATAAAAGTGAACGCATTCGACGTGAATACGACACGTAGGCAAGATTGTAATTCACCGGACTAGAACATGTATCGGTTAATCTAGGGTTGGGCAAAATACTCGAATCAGAAGAACCGAACCGAATCCGATCTGAAATATGGTATCGAACCCGAACCGAAACCTATAAAATACCCTAATGGATCCTAAATTTCAATATCTGAAGAACCGAACCTGAACCCGAACTAAATCGAGCCGAAATATTTCGGGTACCCGAAAATACCCGAACTACAATAATAAACTTTAATATATTAATTATTTTTAGATTTAATATCTGAATATATCCAAAACAACCGACAAAAAGATACGATTTATCCAAAAATACCGAAAATACATAAAAATATCCAAAAATAGTAACAAACATTGAAAATACTCGAAAAACCTATCGATTTTTCATCAAAATATCTGAACCAAAACGATATTCATGACAAATGAAAATACTTGGACATGCATTGTTTAAATTTATATGTTTTATATTATTTTATTTTTAGAATTTTTAGGTTTTTAAGATATATTTGGATTTTTTAAAAATTTTTACCTAATTTAAATGGGTATTCGAACCCGAATTGAACCCGTAAGGACCCAAACCGAAAAATAAAAATACCTGAATGGGTCTTGAACCTCTAGACCCGAAAACTCGAAACCCGAATAAACCCGATCAGAACCCGAACGAGTATCCGAACGCCCAAGACTAGGTTAATCGATATGATTATGACATGTGTCAACTACTTAAGTTTTACAATTTTGTATAAATATTTTTCCACATTATAAAATTTAAATATTAAATATGGTAATTCTATTGTAATTGAATGGATTACTGAATGTATGAATTATGTAAATTCAACTATTTTTTCAGTAAAATTTTAATGTACAAAATTTAAATATTAAATGTGAATTATTTTATTAATAAGTAAATCACAAAAGAAAGAAAATTTTTAGTATAGTAATATTTTATATAAATACTATTAACTAGGTGGTGGCCCGTGCGGATGCACGGGCATGGCGAGTTTTCACTAAATTATTATTAAAAACCACAAACCGACCTTTTTTATATGTAAACCCTCGTTCGCTAAATGTGTCGCATAAAATGGAAAAATGGGTTTTTTTTATAGAAGTACAATAACTGAAAACCAAAAATAAACCATTTGAGGTAATTCTTACCCTACAAAGACAACGAATTATGGTCTGATCTTAGTCCATAATTTGTTGTCCTTTTAAAAAAAAAACCAAAGACATACCTTCACTTTTCAAAGTATGTCAAGGTAGATGGCGTTAAAAATAAGTTTGGTTTTTATAATTTATAATCAAACTTCATTGGGTTTTTTTCAATTAAATAATCAAACTTCATTGGTATTACACATCAATATTAATAGGATGTGTAATAATCACGACAAAATAAATATTTGTTATAAAGATAAACACGAGGAATTTTTTTATTCGTTTAAGATAAATCTCATAATTTCCAGTAGGGTTAGTATCGTCTTTCATAAAATACAGACAATTTTTTTAAACGTAAAATCAAAGATAGCCAATGAGAACGTGACACATAAGGTAAAACCCTTTTTCTGAAAAAAAATACAAAATCGGAGAGCTCCAGAATTGCGCCACGTAACCCGAAAATTCTATGAGCGCGACATGTCACCGAACGACTTCTCATATAATATATACTATGATTTTACCCGCGTTATACGCGGGATTATGGTTACGATGTTAATTTTTCAAAAAATGGTCTTAATTAACCCGTGATAAATTGAATCATATTTCTCTTTTTGAAATAATTTTCAATTCTAACAATACAATAAGAAAACTATAACATGTTTTAAAAAGAAAAATAAATTTTGAAAAAATCATTATAGTTGAAAATTGTATTTGGCAAGAGGTTTAACATGACTTTAGAGACAATAATTATATTATACTAATTTTTAAAGAATTTATATTTATCACGAAAATACAAATTTATATTAAGCGTGTCATGGTTTTCGGTGTTGTTAAGTTTAAATCCGAGGTGAATTAAATCATACATTTTTATTGTAGTATCTGTTTCAATTAACCTGCAGTAGTATCATATTTTTTAAAATAAATTTCAACTATAACTGTTTATGGTAAACTATTAGTTATTTATATATTATAATTAAAATATTTTTCTTGGCTTTTTATTATTTCTACTTTTATTTTTTCAAAAAATCAAGAGTTTTCTTTATTACTTTTGTTATAATTATTTTAAAAATAGTCATTGTAAAAAAATTATTTGTTAACTTATTTTTAAAATAAATATAATTGTTTTGGTGATTTTAAAAAAAAAGATATCATGAGAATCTAAAATGAGATTTTTCCATTATCTAAACATGATTTAATTTATTTTTATATTATATATTGTTTTCAATGGCATTTGATGTAAATTTTTACAAACTAAAAGTTATTTATCTAAATGTACTTCTCAAATAATAATATAGAGATATAGATATATAAATTATTTTTTGGATTAATAAAAGTAATTATTTGTAATATACAATTTAAAATAATTAATAATGAAGTTTAAATTAAGTCTCAAATTAAATGGATTAAAGATACATAAATTATAATTTCAGATTCTAAATTTACAATAATATTATATGTTTATCTGCATACATTATGCGAGACGTTATCTGGTTATAATAAAAAGTAGTTTCCCTACAAAATAGGGAATTTAAATTTTTGTCAATTTCTTCATAAATTCAGAAAACCCTCTTTTATTAGTTTTTAATGTTTATTAGAGTTTTTACCCGCGCAATCGCGCAATTTTTTTTAATATAATTTTGTGTATTATTAATCATGTTAGATTTTTCAAGTATCGGGTTTATAATTTTTGGTTAACTCGAGTTTTGAATTCGGGTTCAGGGTCAAAACTTTTAGAAATTTTCAGTTATATCGAATTCTTGGTTCGGTTTAGATTTGAGATTTACGAACTTTAAGATTTCTTCGGATATTCGTATGGGTTCAGTTCGGATAATATCCAATTCTCGAAATACCGTGTAACAAAATCCGTTAGAGTTTTTAAAAAAATATCAGATGACTAAACTTAAATTTTTATAGTTTATATAAATTATTTATAGATTTTTATAGATTTTTTTAAATTTTACCATTTTATAATTTTTTTTAAGTTTTTGTAACAAATTTTATTTAAAAATAATAATATTGTAATATAATTATTTTAAAAGTTATAGATTTATTTTGAAAACAAACTATATTTAAATTTGCTGAAAAATCATGATTTTAAATTCATGATTTTGAAAACAAACTATATTCTTTCTGTCCAAACACCAAAAACTATAATCTAAAAATCAAAATTTTTTAATCTAAAAACCACTTAAAAACCTCAAAACATTCATGGCATTATAATGGACATTTGGCCCAATCTTTAAGCCCAATAAAAGCCTAATAAAAAATGGCGCCAAAAGCAAGTGAAGTCCCCGCCTAATTCACCTCTTCTCACTAAAAAGCGCCGAACGGCTCCTCCACTCAGGTCTCCGTGTCTCTCTCAACTCTCCGATCAACCATGGCTTCCTCCGACTCTCCTCCTGCGAACACCAGCAACGGTACTCTCTCGCTCTTAATCTTACTCTCTCTATCTCTGTCTGAAACTGTTTCGTGATTTTGACGAATTTTACCACCGTAGGTCATTCATCTCCTGAGTCTAGCCCTATCGGTAACACCTTTTCTTCCCCCGCCGCGCTCCGTCGTCCCCCTCGTGGTAAATCATCTACACCTACACAGTTCGCCACTCCTCCACCGCCTTCTCGCCTCGCATCCTCCAATTCCACTCCTCCAACATCTCGTCCTTCCGCCGCCAGATCCAACGGAAGAAATAGACAAGGCCCAACGACTCCATCGTTTACTGACGAACCACCTCCCTCTTCTGAAGATGGTGAGGACGACGGTGCCGACGATACTGCTCCGACTTTCGTCTGGGGCACTAATATCAGTGTGCAGGATGTCAAATCGGCGATTGAGATGTTCGTTAAGCATTTCAGAGAAGCTAAAGAGAACAGTGAGGATTTATTTAGAGAAGGCAAGTATATGGCTGCGATTCGGAAGGTGATTGAAATTGAAGGAGAATGGATCGATGTTGATGCGTATGATGTGTTTGATTATGATCCTGATTTGTACAACAAGATGGTTCGGTTCCCATTGGAAGTTCTTGCCATTTTTGATATTGTGCTGATGGATATTGTTTCCACTATTGATCGTTTGTTCGAGAAGCATGTTCAAGTCAGAATTTTTAACCTAAGGACTTCCACTTCCATGAGAAACCTCAATCCATCTGGTTAGATAATTCATTTTTGTTTCCTGGTTTCTTAGATTTTCTAGTGGCTACATTGGCTTATGTTTCAATGTCTATTTTGCTTGGTCAGATATTGAGAAGATGATCTCTTTGAAAGGAATGATAATTCGGAGTAGCTCTATCATTCCTGAAATCAGAGAAGCTGTGTTTAGGTGCCTTGTTTGTGGGTACTTCTCTGATCCCATCATCGTGGATAGAGGTAATTTGATCAGTTGGATTCAGTGTGTTATCCATTTCTTTGAATGTCTGCATAGTTTCTCCTAATGTTTGTTTAATTGCTAGGAAAAATAAGTGAGCCTCCTACTTGCTTGAAACAAGAGTGTCTTGCCAAGAACTCTATGACACTAGTGCACAACCGATGCAGGTACATGTTCTAGACATATGTTTTGTCTGGTTCTGCTTAATCTTGTCCTGTGACTTATGCCCCATCATTCGTGAATCAGGTTTGCTGATAAGCAGATTGTGCGGCTTCAGGAAACGCCTGATGAGATCCCAGAAGGAGGAACACCTCACACAGTTAGCTTGTTACTGCATGATAAGCTAGTTGATAATGGAAAGCCTGGTGATAGAATCGAGGTACAGGCAGTAACATCATCAGGGTATATACATGTGTTGGTGTGGTTTTGGCTGACAAACAAAGGTTGTTTTCTGGATAGGTCACAGGAATCTACAGAGCAATGACCGTTAGAGTAGGGCCTGCTCACAGGACTGTGAAATCTGTGTTTAAGGCATGTGATCTTTTTTCTGTTAGCTCTTTTATTCTTGTTACATTCTGAGATTTGTGTTCTCTTATGATCGTTGAGTACAGACCTATATTGATTGTCTTCACATAAAGAAAGCAAGTAAGTCAAGAATGGCTGCTGAGGATCCTATGGATGTTGACAATAGTCTGCGTAGAGCTGATGAAGATGTCGAGTTAGACGCAGAGAAGGTTCTTCATCTTTTGAACTAAATAGATTTATAGTTTGTAACTTGCGCATTCATCCATCCATTCCAACCAAGCATTGTGTTAATTTTCAGCTAAAGAAGTTTGAAGAGCTCTCTAAATTACCAGATATATATGAGAGGCTTAGCAGATCGCTCGCACCAAACATCTGGGAGCTGGATGACGTCAAAAAGGGTCTCCTATGTCAGGTGCTGTAACGCTTTTAATCCTTGCTTATGGTTTTAACTAAATATAAACAAAACTTTACTTCCCTTTTACTGAGATAATTTCAAACGTGAAGCTTTTTGGAGGAAATGCTTTGAACTTGACATCTGGTGCAAATTTCCGAGGTGACATCAACATCTTACTTGTTGGTGACCCTGGTACAAGCAAGTCTCAGCTGCTCCAGTACATTCATAAGCTTTCACCTCGCGGAATTTACACAAGTGGGCGAGGGAGTTCAGCTGTTGGTTTGACAGCTTATGTAGCTAAAGATCCTGAAACAGGAGAAACTGTATGCTAATCTTGTCTTCGGTCTCCTGTTGTAGTCGGCTACTTTTTTTCATTGTATTATCAGGGTCCTCCTAAACCTGACCCCTTAACGTGAATTCTACATTGTTTAGGTTTTGGAGAGTGGAGCTCTTGTTCTCAGTGACCGAGGTATCTGCTGTATTGATGAATTTGACAAAATGTCTGAAAGCGCAAGGAGTATGCTGCATGAGGTTTGTTACTTTCCATCTTCTTAGACTACATTAACTGGATGCTCCCTGTTAATGCGTTCTTTAGACCTAAGGTTTCATGACCGTTGAATATTGTTGCTCTGTCAGGTTATGGAACAGCAGACTGTTTCAATAGCAAAGGCTGGTATTATTGCATCACTAAATGCAAGGACCTCTGTGCTGGCTTGTGCAAATCCTAGCGGCTCACGGTACAATCCTCGGCTTTCTGTTATTGAGAATATTCATCTTCCCCCGACGTTGCTTTCTAGGTATGCTGCATTCCTGCAACATTATTTTTTCTAATGGCTAAAGATTTCAGAAAACTATCTGCATTGTTACTAACTTTATCACATTTTGCTTCCTAGATTCGATTTGATCTACTTGATTCTTGACAAACCCGATGAGCAGACTGATCGACGGCTTGCAAAGCATATTGTGGCTCTACACTTTGAGAACGCCGAGGTCTTACTTCTTTTCCCTCAGCGTCTTGGATATGTTGACAGATGATTGTGTTTCGCCTTTATCTTACTTGAATTGGTATAACTTCATTAAATTCAATTTGCAGAGTGCACAAGAGGAAGCTTTGGATATTTCTACATTGACAAGTTATGTTAGCTATGCCCGCAAAAACATTCATCCTAAACTATCGGATGAAGCTGCAGAGGAGTTGACCCGAGGATATGTTGAGCTGAGAAAGGCAGGGAAGTTTGCCGGTAGTAGCAAAAAGGTGTGTCCCGGGAATTTCAATATTCACTTTTCTATGTCACAATAGAGACCCGTTGAACTCTCGTGGTTAGTCTCATGCTGTAAACTCTCTTAACTTTGGCACAGGTCATAACGGCAACTCCTAGGCAGATTGAAAGCTTGATCAGACTTAGTGAGGCCTTGGCTCGAATGCGCTTTTCTGAATGGGTAAGTAAAACACTCATCATGTTAACTTGAATCTATGATTGTGAACCAACTAAAAAGGTACTTGTGATGGATTAAGGTTGAAAAACATGACGTGGAGGAAGCATTTCGACTTCTCAGAGTTGCAATGCAGCAATCAGCAACCGATCACGCCACTGGTAGTTTTTTTGTTCACATTAATTTTTAAACCCATAACTATTATCATGAGATTATATGTTAATATAATTCAGCATTCAATACAATATATGCTTTAGCAATAAACACCTTTTTATATTTTGGTGAAAAGGAACAATTGATATGGACCTGATAAATACTGGAGTCTCAGCAAGTGAACGAATGAGACGTGATACCTTGGTGGCATCAATTCGAGACATAGCTCTTGAGAAAATGCAAATAGGAGGAGCATCAATGCGCCTATCCGAGGTATCAATAATGCTTTTACTCCTTTTATTTTTGCCAATTTGTTACTGTTATTTGCTAAAGTAGAAATGGAAATGTTGGTGCAGTTACTTGAAGAGCTAAAAAAGAATGGGGGCAACATAAACACTGAAATTCATCTGCCTGATGTAAGTCACTTTTACAAAGCTTTATTTTTTTTGCAGCATATCAAAAAGTTTTGATGTTTGGCATTAAGGACAGAGAAATTAACAAAGTCCTTTTGCTGCTGTGAATGCGTTAATCAGGTAAGAAAAGCGGTCGGAACGTTAGCCAGTGAGGGATTTCTGGTGATCGAAGGTGATAGAATCAAGAGAGTATAAATCACAGACCCTTGCAGTTAAATATTGCTGTGATTTAGAGAGTTTGATTGATGATCTTAAGTAGCTTATTAATAGATTTTTACCCAGAAACTGATGGATGAACACCTATGTAGCTCTTCTCATTTTCTCTTTACTAGTCTTTTGTTATTTTGTGACGACTTCAAATTTTCTAGACAATCTATCTACCTATTCATGGCGGGAAAAAAGATTTATATATCTCATAAAATATAAGCTAGTTATAAATTATGTGAATGTCAATTAAGAGAATATATACCAAATAATCTCACTTTTATCTCTTTTACACAAACAGAGAACACAGCGTTGTAAACAAGTTAGCTCATTTTTTTTATCACAAAAGAAGCTTTATTAAACTTCGCAAATTGAAGAAGTCTAAGCACAAAGAGCTTGGTTCGCAAGTAAGTCAACAACAGAATTTGTTGATCGTGAAATAAACAAAAAAAGAAACAGAAGAAAAAAACGAAATAAGTTTCGAATGTCCACTAAAAGATCAAAAATGTCAATATGATATTCTTTCCTGTAGATCGGATTTTGCGTTAACTTCTTTAAAAATAAAAATAGAATGGTTTTCTGGACTCGTGAGTTTTGTAATACTGCTTCCCATGTTATTTATAGTACTACGTATACTGATTATACGGTTCTGCGGCAACGTTTTAATTTTATCAGCTTTTGTATATGGTTATGTGACAAATAAAACATAGTATTAGTATGCCTAAACAAATCCTTTAAATAATCAACCGTGAATTGCGTGTGCTTTGTTCCTTTTTGCGTCAGTTTTCACATGAATACTATTAGAGGGTGATTGGTTTGGATTTTTACGATTTGTTGTTGTTGTAAAAAAAATTATAACTAACTGATTTTGGGGTGATTGTTAACGGTTTTAAAAACTGTAGCTTTATTTTAAAGTTTTCAAAATAAAAAAAATAACCAATCAAGTTTTAATAAATTAAAAGTCCTAACAATGCTCATAAAAATGTTCACAGTCCACTTCATAGTTTTTGTTCATGATCGTTCCACTTTTTTTCAAAACCAATAAAATCTGACTTTTAGTTTTTAAAAAATTACAGTTATTTTTTAACAGTCAAAGTTTCTACAGTAAAATAAATTAAAGTAAAACTTACAGCCTTCATTATAAAAGTGTTAAACAATCAACCCTTTTAACTTTTAAAATAAAGTAAAAGTCTCAGTTTATTGACGGTTGAAAAGAATTTTCGCATGAAGAACAAATGAGAAAGTTAGATCGCGAGGATTTTAAGGAGAATAATTAAGGTTGTAAAAAATTAAAAGTCTTTAAATTATGATTGGATAAAATTAACTTTAAAAATTGTAGATGAAAGTAAAAGTCTCTACGGTTGAAATGACCTTTTTTTTCCTCAACATTAAATTATATTATCCAATTCATGAATGCTCCTATTTTTACTTTGTTAATCCATTCTTATAATTACTATGTCAATTCACTCTTATAATTACCTACTTTGTATATAATATGATGTACTTTTTGTTCATTATAACATAAAAATAGGAAAAATCCCATAAAAAACCCTCAAAATAGCAGACACTTCCACTTTAACTTTCAAGGTTTTTCACTTCCAAATTAATTCCTCAGATTGAGAAAGTTTACAATTTAAACACCCAGAATAACAATCTTGTACGCGTTGATCGTTAACCCGACGGAACCGTAAACACCGTTAACGGAGTTTTTCATGTCTTTCCTTTATAATGTCTTTTATTTCTGCAGCAGGTGTTTACGGTTCCGTCGGGTCATTAAAACTCCGTTAACGATGTTTACGGTTCCGTCGAGTCAAAGGTCAATGTGTACAAGATTACCATTTTGGATGTTAAAATTGTAAACTTTCTCACTCTGAGGAATTAATTTGTAAAACCTTGAAGGTTTAAAGTGGAATTGTCTACCACTTTAAGGGTTTTTTATGAGACTTTCCCCATAAAAATATAAAGAAACACATTATGTGCGATTTCTGCTGAAATGACGTGAAATGACGTGGTATATTACACAAAATTTCATTTCATTTAAAATGATCACAAGAAATTCATTAATGACGTTTACATGTTTTTGTATTACTCGTAAAAGCATATTCTATTAATAATATTAGAAAATTTACTCGCACTACGTTGCGGATCCTTGTTATTTGCTTTTACTAATTTTGACATGTAATATGAGTGTATTTCAACATGATCCATTACAAATTTTTATTTGCTTAATCCAAATTAGGTTAGGCTCATATCCTTTCTAATTAAAAATTATATTTATGTTGTTATTTATCAATATTATCAAACCATCTAATAATTTTAATTATATTAATAAAGATAGCAACCGAGAAATTTTAAATTTAACATTTTCAAATTGTAAATTTTAGTTAAATAAAGGATTACTATTATCTTTCCATAATTTTTTATCATTTTCGTAAAACTTTTTTGAAAGTAAAAATTATAGTCACATTGACTGGTTTCCTATAGAGATATAATGTTAATTTGTACTTACCTAAATAACTTTTTCAAACCAAATGTTCATGCACTATCTTTTCCTTTTCATCGCAAGTTTATGTTTCATGCTTATAATAGTTTGAGAATGACAAAAGGTAGAAAAAAGAGAAGAGAATCTTATATATTAATTATCACGTTAGTTTGTACCAGATTAAAAGTTGGACCGGTTGATTACTATGTTGCCCTTAATGAACTATTTGATTAATAACAAATTATTAATAAATTTTTTATTTTTTTTTTTAACAAAAATGAAAATAATAAATAATAACACGAAATTAATAAAGAAAATATTCAAAAATATTTATCTTAAAAAATTTTAGTTATCCTTAATGATTTATTTAATATATTTGAAATATTTGATTTTTTAATAAAAAATAATATATATATATATCTTTAATTCTAAATATCATATAAGATAAATATATCTTAAAATAAAATAAAATA
>OVAN01013555.1:0-12756 GCA_900406275.1 Anastatica hierochuntica
TGTAAAAGGGAGGATCTTGTTCTTGGAGGCTAAGAGGAAGTATTTATACTACAGGGGTGAGAGAAAACCCTAAAAAATAGGGTTTTGGCCGCAATGTTTCCAGCCATTGACCCATCTGGTCGATGGGAGCCAACCTAGGGTCGATGGCTGTCTACCCACAGATGGAAATGCTCTTTTCTCTGCCTAGGTAGCTGGCCATCGACCCTGGGTTGCTGGCCATCGACCCAGGGGTCGATGGGAGCCTACCTAGGCAGTTTTGGTGGCCTTTTGCTCCAGTTTGACATCTTGTT
Organism: Anastatica hierochuntica; assembly: GCA_900406275.1. Taxonomy (NCBI): domain Eukaryota; kingdom Viridiplantae; phylum Streptophyta; class Magnoliopsida; order Brassicales; family Brassicaceae; genus Anastatica; species Anastatica hierochuntica. Next base: position 291 of record OVAN01013555.1, read on the forward strand.
TGATCCTCATCTCTTCCCTATGCTTGTAGCCTCTTGTCTCCATGATTTTTAAGCTCCAATCTCACCTTGAATCCATCATTAGAGCCTCCCAAAGTTCATCCAAAAGAGCACCTACAAATGCAAGAAAATAGATGCAAAAATGCAATATGAACCTAATCTAGACTCTAGACTCTAAATGATGCATTCTAAAGCTAATATGCTTATTTACAACCTAATAATGGATGAAAACTAAGCTAAAGCACACTAAAATATGCATGAAATTGTATGTACATCACTTGGAATGACTCTCTTATCATGGAATGCATTTGTTCTCTCCTTGTAGATCCTCGTGTTCTCATAGGCATTCAGGCGTATCTCATCAAGTTCGTTGATCTGAATCATCCGCTTCTCAACTATTGGCTTCATGTCGAAATTCATCAACCTCGTAGACCATAAACCGCTGTACTCCAAATCAACAAGCAAATGACAAGACTTCCCATAGACAAAATGATAAGGTGTTGTGCCTAAAGGAGTCTTGTATGCAGTGTGGTATGCCCATAATACTTTGTCAAGATTTACAACCCAATCCTTCCATGTCTTGCCAACTGTCTTCTCCAGGATTCCCTTGATCTCTGTATTAGATATTTCAACTTGACCACTGGTTTGAGGATGATAAGGTGTAGCTACCTTATGTCGAACTCCATGCTTCTTTAGCATACTCTCAAACAACTTGCTGATAAAGTGAGATTCCCGATCACTAATGATAACTCTGGAACCCCAAATCTCGGGAAGATCACTGATTTAAACATCTTCAAGTCCATCCTGGCGTCATTTGTAGGGCTGCCAGTGCTTAAACCCATTTGGAAACGTAGTCTACACCAACCAAGATGTACTGATTTCCATAAGATGGTGGGAATTGTCCCATAAAATCAATACCTCAGACATCAAATACCTCGACTTCCGTAATGAAGTTCTGAGGCATCTCGTTCCTCTTTCTGATATTGTCCTTTCTGTGACAAGCATCACACTTGGAAAAAAATGATGGGCGTCTTTAAATATAGTAGACCACCAGAAGCCTACTTGTAGTACCTCGAAACTGTCTTAACAGTAGTGAAGTGTCCAACATATTCTGAACCATGACAATGATAAAGAATACCCTGCACCTCTGACTATGGAATACATATTCGAAACAGTCCATCAGAGCATCTCTTGTAGAGAAAAGTGTCATCCCAAAAGTAATGTCTAACGTCTGCAAAATTTGATGGCTCCAGTTTAGCACTAAGATAATTCGCAAAGTCTTCGACCCAAGGAATCTCATCGTGAATTTGTCTAATGGCAAAACAATCACCTCCGTTTATGTATTCATCCTCCAGCAAGGTGAACATGTAGACATTTTCCTCAGGGAGACTATCATCAAGTGGAGTCTCATCTTCCACTCGTACGCGAGACAGGTGATCATCAACACCATTCTCGATTCCTCGTTTATCCTGAATCTCCAAATCGAATTCTTGTAGTAGCAAAATCCATCTCAACAGTCTCGGCTTAACATCCTTTTTAGACATATGATATCTCAAAGCCGCATGATCAATGTGAAAAATGACTTTGGATCCCACCAAATATTGTTGTTGCGCGATTGTTTATACAAACAAAACCACAACGAAGCTTTAATATTTATAAAAGCCCGTTTCCTAACAATGACACAATCTGCAAGTGCACAAATATGCTATTGTAGTACTTTAGGGTCGAACCAAAAGGAGCACGTCAAGCTAGAATAGTCTAAACTTTGAGAATCCACAATACATCTTAATCTAAGCAAATCGAGAAGGGGTTGGGGGTCCTAACAATCTACTAAGCAATAACACAAATAAGATAGATAAAGCAATACAAGAAAGTAAATTAAAGAAAAGAAATAAGCATGAAACTAAAGTGAAAAAAGGAAAATTAAAGACAAGTAAAGACGATGGAACAAGGGTGAGTGTCATCGAAGAGACTAGTAAGATGGTAATAGTGTCGTTAGATCAAGCTATTAAGAGCAATTCTATGACCAAAGACATTTATGGGTTACTCCACTCTCATGGTAGTAAATTATTTCCTATATGAAGCAATCACTCAACTCTCGCTTATTGTGATTGGAAAATCAATAAGAATCATTAAGAATAGGTCCATTTAGTCATTAAACTTCCTAGCAATCAACTTTCATTGGCTAAGCTAAGTTTAGCATGAATTAGGTTCTCCTAGACATTTCATCGAACATCTCTCGGGTGTGAAATATAAATGCATACATGTCAAATTCCTTCAAATCAAGCATTGAGGCCTCCTAATCCATTAGAAACTAAAGATAAACTATCCTAACACCATCATTACAATCCTATCTAGCCAAATCTCAAACACCCAAGATCCATCTAAAAAAAGTACTCACAAATCATGGAAGAGAAGAGAGTAGAGATGAGAAACATAAACATAAATAGATAGATAAAAGATTCAAGATTCATAAATATAAAGAGAGACTCTTGATCTTAAAGATCAAGAGAATAAACTTAGAACATAAACAAAAGTATTGGAAATTTGATAAAAGAAGAGAAGTTTTGTTCTTGGAGGCTAAGAGGGAGTATTTATACTAAAAGGGGGAGAGAGGGTGCCCCAGAAGGGTTTTTTCACGTCAAGGTGGGCAGTCGTCGTCCAAAAGTAGGCTACTATCGACCTAGGGGTCGATAGTAGCTCACCTTGGGCAGCAAAGCTGCCAAGGGAGGCAGTTGTCGACCCAAGGTGTCTCACTGTCGACCTCAGGCAGCTGTTGACCTCAGGGTCGACTACTGGTCACCTTGGCAGTTTCTTCTTCTTGTTCTTTCAATTGCTATCAAAATGGCATATTATTTGCATATACTTCCTCCTTGCAAGGCCTACCATATGTTGATTCCAAATGATTCTTCTCTTCTTGGCTTCTTTTCATAAATCTTTGAATCAACATCCAAGCTTCATGGCTCCACACACATCTTTGGCTCCATTTTGATCCGTCTTCATTCCTTTTTGCTTTAATCTTCTCCCATTGCTTCTAGCCTTTGAATTCCTTTGTTTCCTCATCATCTTAGACTCTAGAATCCATCAACCCAACTCTCAAATCGATCACCGAAGGTTGTACCTACAAATGCAAAAGAATGCAATGCAAAGACGAATATCCTAAACTAGACTCAACTTATACACAAGATGGATTCTAACACCTAAATGCAATATTTACATCCTAAATGCAACCAAAGCACATACCAAAATGATGTTAAATATGCGTTAAATTATGTACACATCAACTGTCTGAACTTTTCGAATGCATAAACCAGTGCCAATAGCTCCTTTCCTGTAGTAGCATCTTGATCTGAGTGTCATCAAGTATCCTATTAGCGTAGTAAATCACATGGGGCTTCTTATCCTTCCTCTAACCCAACACTGCTCCTATTGCGAAGTCACTGGTGTCACACATCACCTCGAAAAGCAAATGCCAATCTGATGGCTCCATGATTGTCTAAAAGGCTAACAAACAATCAATATCAAAATCAAATTTAATGTCCTTACAGAGGAGACAAGTAAGAGATATGGAAATCTTAGAGAAGTTTTTGATGAACCGCCTGTAGAAGCTTGCATGTCCTAGGAAACTTTGAACGTATTTGACATAAGTAGGAAGTTACAGACTTGTCATAACTTTGATTTTGGCTCTGTCTACTACGATATCTTTCTCTGAAATCATGTGACCAAGAACAATTTCATATTGCACCATGAAATGACACTTCTCCCAATTCAGAACTAGATGTTTCTCTTCACACCGCTCCAAGACCGTGCAAAGGTTAGATAGACAATTAGAGAATGAAGAGCCATATACAGAAAGATCATCCATAAAAACTTCCATGATGTCTTCAATTAAATCAGTAAAAATATATATCATACATCGTTGGAAAGTCACTGGTGTATTGCACAACTCGAAAGGCATTCTTGAGTAAGCGTATGTCCCATAAAGACACGTGAATGTAGTCTTTTCCTGGTCTTGAAGAATCGTAGTTTTAATCTCATATTAATTGGAAAATGACAATACATACTAATTCTCTTTTTCTCTCTAAATATGGAAATCTCTTGAACATTAATTTTTTTAATTGATTGAATTAAAAATAAAATCAATAACTTTTTATATTCTTATGAAATTTCTATTAGTTACTGATCATAATATGTTAATTTAAAAAAATATTGAGTAGTAATGTTGGTTTAAAGTTACAATAAAACTTCTCTAAACTAATAGGGTTGGGCTTTTAAAATTTTATTTATTTATAAAGACATTAATTTACAGAAAACATTATTTTATCTATAATATTTTAAAATTTTATTGGTGATGATATCTATCTTAATAAAAAGGAAGACATAGACTTTTTCATGTGTGATTTTTCAAAGTAAGCATATTTTAAAATTTTTATTAAATGTATCTAATAAATTAAAATAACTTACATATTCCAACAAACATATTATAATATTCTTTTCACTTAATCACCATCAAAATTCTAAACCAATACAATTTAAAGTCGTCAATTTTCAGAAAATTTAAAATACAGTTTGGTTTCAAATTTAAAATAAATTCATAAATTTTAAAATAATTATATTACCATATTATTATTTTCTAAATAAAATTTGTTACAAAAATTCAAAAAAAATTATAAAGTGATAAAATTTAGAAAATCAAAAAATTTTATAAATAATTTATATAAACTATAAAAATTTAAGTTTAGTCATCTGATGTTTTTTTTAAATACTCTAACAGGTTTTGCTTCACGGTATTTCGGGAATTGAATATTATCCAAAGTGACCCCATACGGGTATCTGAGAAAATCTGAAAGTTTGAAAATTTCAAATCTAAATTGAACTCAGAATTCGATATAACTGATCTAAAAGTTTTGAACCTGAACCCGAATCTGAAACTTGAAATAACCGAAAATTATAAATCCGATACTCGAAAAGTCTAAATATGATTAATAATATATATAAGGATTAAAAAAAACCCGCGAGGGTGCGCAGGTCAAAATTCTAGTATTATATAAATCTACTGTGAAACAACAACTACAAACTTGAGTTTATGCTTAATAATCTTCGCTTTACAATAAACACACTAGAGATCCATGTGAAGATGATACATCATTATATAGTCATCATTAAAAAAATAATGTGGTTAATATCCTTAATATTATTATGAAGTTGAAAATGATATTGCGATACATTTGGAATCAATTACAGGTTTATCAATTTTTTTGTGTAACGTGGGTACAAATTCAATATTAAAATATGATTCAGAACAAAAACCGATGAAATATTATATTTGAAACTACAAACTCCAATATAGAATGGAATCGAAAGTCCATGATAACATTTGACCACATTATTAACCAATTTGAGATTTCAATTTTAAATTGATAAACCCCAATAGTTAGCACAAATTTGTATATACAATTATTATAGCGCCTTTTAAGGCTGCAAAGGGTTAAAATTCATCGGAAAGAAGAACAATGAAATCAGAAATTGATTATTGACTAATACTTGCTTCGCCTCAGAGGACTAGCGGGAATCGTATTTGGTCGGATACTTGATGACCGGAGATTTCAATTTATCTTCCCCTCAAAAGAGTCCATGAATGATGTGGTTCGACGAGGTCCATGGTCTTATGCGGATCGAATGATAATCATGGAACGATGGTATCCTCTTCTCAACCCATTGGAATTAAACTTTATTCCGTTTTGGGTCCGAATTCGGAACATTCCGCTTCAATTCCTGAACAGAGAGGTGATTGTTTTGATCGGGAGAGCCATGGGCCAACTTCTCCAGGTCGGTTATGACCCGATAGTGGCTGTACTAGTTGAGTTTGTGTGTGTGTTAATTGACTGGGATGTGCGGGAACCGCTGAGGTTTCGTCGCTATTTCCAATTTCTTCCTGGGGTCAATACGTTGCTTTACCTGAGCTACGAAAGGCTGAGAGATGTGTGTGTGTCACTTGTGGTATGTTAACTCACGATTCCGGAGCCTGCCTCTTGCCGAACAGAGCACCAAAACCCGACGGACATGATGGTCCTGATATGGATGACGATGATCATCAAGACATGGGACACGGGAATGGTGATGCTAGGAGGCCTCTGTTCAATCAGATCCTGCATATAGGAGATGGTCATGTTCTTCGTTTGGCTAATTGTTTTCATTATGGCCATCAGCTTGCGAACCTTTGTGATGTAGCCCCTCCCCTTGATGTGATCCCATTAGCAATCATACCTCCTGAACAGGCTCCAATCGTTCAAGAGCAGGAAAATATTTCTCAGCCTTCAAGCCCTATCAACACCGACAGTGAGTGATGGATATTGGTGAAGACCATAAAAAAAATTTGTGGAAGGTGAATCTTCAGAGTCACAAAGACGTCGGAAAGTGTTAGAGAAAGCGAAGGCAGTGGCACAACTCATGAAGACGAAGACAACGAAGACGCGGTGGGCCCGAAACCACCATTTTCACCATGAGTACGGCATTTTTGAACTGTCAAGGCCTACGCATAGACTTGACGGTTTGACGCCTTAAGGAGATACAAAAGAAATATCTCCCGAACATTATATGCCTCCTAGAAACGAAGCAAAATGACAATTACATTCGTGATCTTTGTGTTGATATTGGTTACGACTACTATTTCACGGTACCCCCCACAAGGACTTAGCGGTGAAATTGCGTTGTTATGGAAAAAGTCCATTTTAGTTGATGTTATTTCTTTTTCTGCAAATCTCGTTCATTGTAATGTGAATTTTAATGCAAGCACTTTCAACTTGTCTTTTGTGTACGGTCACCCTGAAACACAACTTCGACATCATCTCTGGGAAACGCTTGAAAGAATTTCAACCACTAGAAATGGGCCTTGGCTAATTATCGGAGACTTTAATAAAATTGCAAGCAAAGACGAGAAAAAAGGAGGTCCTCCACGAGCTGAATATACATTCATAAATTTTCAAAGAATGATAGCTGTTTGTGATTTTCACAATCTTAAAAGCATAGGTGACCGCTTTACTTGACAAAGACATGACCAAATCTGAATGGTTAGCATTGTATCCATCGACCCTACTAGAATTTTTGCCATTCGAAGGTTCGGACCACCGTCCGCTGGTCACCTCTTTGACACGACCAACCATTACCAAAAGTCATCGGTTATACTATGATAGTAGCTTGATATCAGATGACGATTTCAAATGGCAAGTGTCACAATCTTGGAATAATTCGAGGCTCACTGATATCACTTTAGACGGGAAGATTAGAGAAATACGAAAACCCATTACCAACTGGAAGAGAGAACATAAATCAAATGCTGCTAAAAGGATCGATTCTCTAAAGAAAAATCTGATCGTGCTTTCTCAGATAATCGTGCTTCTACATCAACTCGAAATGCTATCTGAAAAGAGCTAAGTCAAGCTTATAAGGATGAAGAGCATTATTGGAAGATGAAGAGTAGGAGTCAATGACTCACTCTTGGCGATAGAAATACACAATATTTTTATGCTAAAACAAAAACTCGAGTAGCTAAAAACAAAATTTTAGCTACTGAAGATGATATTGGCATGATCTAATGCGGAGATGAGGAAATTGGTAAGGCGGCAAAAGCTTATTTTAACAAGTTATTTGCGAGTGAGGGACAAGAGGATTCTAACCTCTCTAGTGTATTTGAGGGATTTGATCAACGGGTAACATATTCAATGAATGAAAAGCTCACTCGAATGGTGACAGATGAGGAAATACATGACACTACATTCAGTATAGGGGCTACTAAAGCCCCTGATCCTGATGGGTTTACTGTGTCTTTCTTCCAACAATTTTTGCCGGATTTCAAGGATGATATCACTGATGAGATCAAAGCGTTTTTCTGTTCAGGTATGATGATAGGTAATCGTAACCACACAAATCTTTATTTGATCGCAAAAAAGAATCTTCCAATGAAGATGTCGGACTTTCGACCTATAGCATTGTGCAATGTAAGTTATAAGATCATTTCCAAAATTTTTGTTGCTCGGCTCAAGGAACACCTGCCAAATCTCATCTCTTCGAATCAGACGGCTTTCATTCTAAGAAGGAACATCTTAGACAATGTTATCATTGCACATGATGTACTTCACTCTCTGAAATCTCGGAAAAGATGGTCTAAGTCCTATTTGGCAATAAAGATAGATATCACTAAAGCATACAATCGACTTGAATGGTAATTCCTAAGACGCACGATGATGGCTATGGGATTCGATAATACCTGGATTAATTGGATTATGGCATGCGTGGAATTTGTTTCCTTCTAAGTGTTGATAAATGGAAACCCAAAGGGTGAGATTATCCCAGCAAGGGGGATAAGACAAGGCGATCTTTTATCCCCTTATCTCTTTATTCTCTGCGCTGAAGTTCTCACCCATATGTTATCCTCAATGGCCCTAAATAATAGGATCAAGGGTATTAAGCTGAGTACAACAGGACCAACTTTGCATAACCTAATGTTTGCTGATGATGCCTTATTTTTCTGTCATGCTCATCCCTGGTCATGCAAGGTAATAATCGAAACTTTGTATAGATATGAGAAGGTCTCTGGTCAAGTAGTTAACTTAAGAAAGTCGGCTATCACATTTGGATCCAAAGTATCTGATAGTGTCAAAACACGACTTCGACATATTCTTAACATTCATAATGATGAGGGTAATGAGAAGTATCTCGGGTTGCCGGAACAAGTAGAACGAAAGAAGAAGGATATCTTCAAATTCATTGTCGAAAAAGTGCAAAGGAGAACCAGCAATTGGAAAAACAAATTTCTTTCTGAAGCTGGAAAAGAGATCATAGTTAAAACAGTGGCACTTGCACTTCCTGTCTATACAATGAATTGTTTCAGACTTCCTAAAGGAATATGTGAAGACATTGAGAAAACTTTGGCTGCATATTGGTAGAGTAAAGGAACTGACCAACAAGGTATGCATTGGTTCACGTGAAATCGATTAAGTTGATCGAAGAGGGATGGAAGCCTGAGATTCAGGAATATTGAAAATTTAAACAATGCCCTTCTTGGTAAGCAAATTTGGCGTTTGCTACAAAATCCATCATCTTTGGTTGCTCGCGTTCTTAAAGGTAGATACTTCCCTGAGGAGTCTTTGCTGGATGCCAAATTTGGTAGGAAACTATCCTTCATATGGCGTTCCCTCCTTGAAGGACAAAATTTAATTGAACAAGGTATGCATATAGTAATTGGAAACAATCAACATACTAAAATTTGGGAAGATAACTGGATACCAGATTCACTACCATGACCACCTCGACGCATTATTGGTCCTCTCCCTAAGGCTAAATTGGTCATTGAACTAATATCCCCAGTAAAGGATAGATGGAATCATGACAAGCTTGTAGCAAATTCCATTTTTAAAGACGTGGAACTCATTCAAACCCTAAGGTTAAGTCGTTACTCAGATATGGATATTATGGGCTGGGATTTTACTCCATAGGGCATCTATACGGTTAAATCGGCCTTCAGATTTGCGGAGCTAACTCAAAATTAATAAGTATTTCCCATCCCGGGAAGACCTAAGCTCAAAGAGGCTTTTTGGAAACTCAATACGACTCCAAAACTCAAACATTTCATGTGACGTGCACTTTCCTCACCACTACCCGTGGGAACGATATTGAGACAAAGATATATTACAACGGATGTTGTTAGCAAGCGCTGCTGCCAATATAATGAAACTCTAAACCACTTAATTTTCAACTGCAACTATGCGACGGCCATATGGAGAGGTATCCAAGGAATTGATCCGATCTTACTCAACTTTAATGTTTCTTTCGAGGACAAAGTAGAAGCTATTATTCGTAATCATCATAACCACAATATGTCCAATATGGCTAGACATGTTCCAATATGGGCGTTGTGGAGACTATGGAAAAGTTGGAATATTTTGGTTTATCCACTACAAGAAATAACGTTAATTGCGAGGACGTATTTCCTCGCAAATAGTTATTTGCGAGGAAATTGCGAGGAAACAGAGGCTATCGTTAGTCGTTAGTTGCAAATTGTCTTTCCTCGCAATTTTCCTCGCAAATTTGCGAGAGAAATGTTTTGCCGCGTTTTGGTCGCAAGTTTGCGAGGAATTTGCGACGGAACTTAATGCGAAAAATTTGCGATAAAAGTAGAAATCGCAAAAAATTGCGACGAAAAAATGCAAATGTTTTGAATTTTTTTTAAAAATTAACTGAATTAAATTTTATTAAAATGTATTAAAAATAAAATTACAAATGAAAATTAGATATGTTATAAAATTAATTTTGAAAATAAAAATAAATGTTATGAAAAGTATTTTACAAAAAAAAAATCCTAAAATCTAAATGTTGTCACTCGGCGGCTGATGCTACTACGTCTACTGCTGCTGCTAAACATAAGAGGCGTACCAGGAAAATCCGGGGTTGTTCTGCGCAATCCAATTAAAAAGGCGAGAATGATCACTAATCTACTGTTCGTAGCCGACCATCTTGGACCGAACAACACTGACCTCATTGCGAGCCGCGTTAGCTTCTTTGCGAGCCGCGTTAGCAGCTGCACGAGCCGACGCAAGCTCCTCCTCGGCCCTCTTCAGCTTCTCCTCAAGTAGACTTGTGGATGCTCAATAATACTGCCTCTAGCTGAAGAGGCCTCAGATAAGAGAGACCCAACACCAAAAAACTGGCCTTTCGACCGGAGAGCAAGCTTCAAAAGAAAACAAGAAATGTTATTAAATGTATTAAAAAATTAAAAAACAAATTATTTATTAAAAATAATTACTACTAACCTCAGCAAAAATCTTGTTATTATCAAATTGAGAAAGACTCGTAATCTGGACGGAGCTATCTGTGCAGTCCATCAATAGAGCAATTTCCGAATCGTCGATCCGGCGATGGACATCGTTCGCGAGCTGCTCGGACTTCGCATCTACAAAGGTGTCGTCCGACTTCTTCTTCGTCTCTTCTAGCACGACTAGAAGATCGGGAACGTCGGCACCGTCCTTAGCCTTATTTAACATATTATTTATTTTATATAGTAGATTATTTATTTTTTATAAAATATTTAAAACAAATAATTATTTATTTTAAAATGTTTAAAAAATTGAAGTACTTACGATTTTTCGAGTCTTGCCCTGAACGAGTCACGCCCTGTTGTATGCGTCACCTCCGCCTTCTGCATCTTAGGGTTATTTTAGGCCATGACGCACTGCCCGCTCCGCGCAATGTGCTTCTCCCTCTCCGAATGAGCGACTAGTTGGAGCCAGATGTCGTTGTCCATCCAGTTTGGCCTCTCGTTCTCGACCCCTTTAATTTCTGCACCCACCTCTTCTTCCATCGATATGCTTGGTCCAAGATGCGGTCTTTCACTTTGTTCTTGAACGCCTCCTTCACCCGTTCATCATAAACTCGATCCCAATTGTACGATTGCTGAAAAATGCAAACGTTAAATATTTAATAATTCAAAATTAATTTGATATTAAAAAATTAAATACTTACGATGAACGTATTGAACCAGCCATTGAGAGCGGACTGAGGCACCTTGGTGATGCTCATGTAAGGCCCCCTGAAGTGGTGCTGGAAAATCTTCGTGACCTTCTGCGCGACCTTCTGTCGTCGTCGAACCTGAAATAAAGAAAAAGTCAAATTTGTAGATAATATAAAAGTATGAAGTTGAAAATAAAACTTTTAAAAAAATTACCAGAATGTCCTGGGAGGTCGCCGTGGGTGATGTCTGAGCAAATCAGCGCGAGCAAGACTCCAGAGAAGATCCTCCCCAGAAATTCCCGGCGGGCGAGGTGTCGGGCCCTGCTGCGTGGGAAAGGACAGGGACGTCTCCAGAACGCATCCTGAACTGGAAGCGCCCGTACCAGACGTTTGTCCCGGCCCTGGCCTACGTGACGTCTGCAGATAGGCATTGAGATCTAAAGGGTCGTCGTCCTAGTACATAATTTTTTAAAATAATTTTATAGATTAATATTGATTAAAAAAACTATTTAAAGTTTTTGTAACTTCAACTTTAATTATTTAGAGCAATAGTACTGTATAAAAAATTTGTGTACATTTTTATAGATTAATATTTAATAAAAAAATTATTAATATATTTTGTAAGGTAAAGTGTAGTTTATAATTACTAAATATAATAATTTATGTTCTACGTTTTATTCCGGAAATATCTAATAATTACTTATCTAAATCACCTAATATCACGTAATTACTATCTAAACCACCTAAAATTTTTGTATCTTTCTAAATACTAACTAATATTAAAAAAATAACTTTAAAACTTACATTAGAATTTGGATCCATGGAGGAAAGGAGAGAGAGAAATTTCTAGAGAGAGAGATTTGATTTTTATAGAGAAAGAGATTTGGACGAGTGAGAAGAGAAAAAAGGTGGTGGGGTATATATATATATATATATATATATATATATATATATATATATATAT